>JANRMT010062800.1:3961337-3979801 GCA_026402145.1 Polypterus bichir lapradei
GGTTCCCAACGCTAACTGAATCCTATTTACGTACATATATACGTCCATAGCCTGCAGCTTGGTCACCATGTGAGGCGGCGTTGGGTCTCCCATCCCATCACCTCCCACGTTGTTGGCTGCCTGCCTATATAAGGCCGTCCGTCGCTCCAGTCTCTACATTCCCTTCCTTGCTTCGCCACGGGATTCACGTCTCCCTGCTGATAACTACAGCCTTTTTGTTTAATCCACGGCTTCTCCGCTGTTTTATTGTTTGTTTATTACAATTATAGTTATTGTATAGGTATTTTACACTTACTTTACATTACTCAGGTACCCATTTCCTTCATCATTCCAACCCCCATTACCATGTCTATCGAGGTAATCACCATCGATCAAAGAACTGTCACTTACCGAGTGGTTTCCATGCCCGGAGATGGCACCTACCTTTTCCATTCTCTGTGTTACATATTGCACGGCCATATCAGGCTCACTCTTGATATCTGGAAGAACATTGTGTCTTATGTATTGAATGACTGGGACAGGTTCAAGGTGTGGACTGATGACGGTACAGGAGATAATTATACTACACAGGAGCACTAGAAGAGTGAAATGCTTAAGTGTACCGAAATGGCCAAATATTTTACACCTTTCGACAACCGCCAATGCCTCTTAAACATCTTACATTCATAGGTGACAATTTCAGTAGTGGACACTTTGATGTTTATGAATGTTTAAACTCTCAAAAGCTGGATGTGAAGTTATCGATGAAACCGGTTGTAAGCTTACAACGCTTGACAGATGCCGAATGTCACTTCAACACAAGTCCTACAAATACTGTCGTAATTAAAACAAACCATGAAACTGAAATCGATTATGACAGCAGCAATCCATGCTGTGAGATTTGAAACAAGATTACTGTTCACATGGCCAACTGTAAGTTGCATGCTCAAGAGTAAGCTCAGTGCACAGCTTGGTCATGTTACAACCGGAGGGCCGAACTGACAACGTGGTATACAAAGAGATCCTTAACAAATAATTATTGCCATATTTTCCCTCACTTTAAAAAGGTTAAATTTTCTTCTTAATAAAAATTTTAATGCAGTACTTCGCCGCTGCAAAGCGCGGGTAATTTGCTAGTAAGTTAATATTTTTGAGCATTATTCTTGAATTAGTGAACTTTTCATTTGTACTGCTCTGTCTCAGTGGGCTTGTTCTGATTTGTACCTAAACATGGCTATGCATGGTGTGGCACACGGCTGGGGGTGGTACCCAGCCAGGACGCCCAGGAGGACCGGAGGAGGGCTTGTGCCTCCTCCAGACCACTGGGGGGCGACCGCCCTGGCTGCTTTGGGGACCACGGGTAGAGAGCTTTGAAGCTCAGCCCTGTAGGGGCCCATGGTCACCACCAGGGGTCACCCCCAATGCCTGGAGAGCCCTGGACCTCAGCACTTCTGCCACACCCGGAAGTGCTAGGGGAAGAGGAGCAAGGACACCCGGAGTGCTTCCGGGGATGCAGCCGGCACTTCCACCTCACTGGGGCGTGTCGGTGGAAGATTGCCGGGAAACACCGGGAGCACGTCCGGGTGATTATAAAAGGGGCCGCCTCCCTTCATACAATGGCTAGAGTCGGGTGGAAGATGGACGAGGTCTCTGGAGGAGGCAAGGAAGACTGAGAAGGCATTGTTGAGGGCCTGGACTTTTGAGGGTAATTGGTACTATGGCACTGGGTTGTGTGTGCGTGACCATTGTGTATATAGTGTAAATAAACGTGTTGTGGTGCAATCAAAGATATCTACCTGTCTGTGCCCGGGCTGTTCCCCACAAGGGCCAGACGTGCTTTACAGAACTCCAGCAGCACAGCTTTCACTGAAGAAACCGAGAGGGAGGCTGAGGTGCTCTGCTTCTGTGAATGCTGAAAGTTGGCACATGCCTGGTAGTGCTGGACTTGGGTCATACTGACTAGTGTTGATCAGCGAATTTCGTGTTTCCCAAACTGTATGGTTAGACCTTGAAATTTTGTTCATGGCTTTCCTTTTTTATTCCATGTACCCTTTAACAAAATCTTAAAAAATATCAACCAGCCATAAAGGTTCAGTAAACTCGGTGTGTGAGAGTGCATCCTGAAGTGGACTAGCGCCATGGCAGGTGCGGGCTACTGCCTTGCTTCTGAGGCTGCTCGCTAGGATTGGCTTTATTTTTTCAAAAGATAAAATGACATCAGAACTGTTGAAAAATGAGTGTTACAAATAAACATAATAAAACAAGGGTTTTGGATAAATTGACAATGCTTTCCCTACTTATAAGAAGTTTAGGAGCTTACTTACTTTAAAGCAGTGGTTCTCAAACTGTGGGGCGGGCCCCCCTAGGGGGCGCAAAGTAACAAAAAGGGGGACACGAAGATGTGAAAAAAAGAAAACAAGAATCGAAAATATGAAAAATACATCTATTGAAACCAAAACAAATGAACTTAAACTACATTCTGATACTAGAAAAATAAATATAGAGTTAGATAAATGTCGATAAAAGTTAAGTAGGTATAGTAAAATATGCATCTATGATACAGTGCATCCGTAAAGTATTCACAGCGCATCACTTTTTCCACATTTTGTTATGTTACAGCCTTATTCCAAAATGGATTCAATTCATTTTTTTCCTCAGAATACTACACACAACACCCATAATGACAACGTGAAAAAAGTTTACTTGAGGTTTTTGCAAATTTATTAAAAATAAAAAAGCTGAGAAATCACATGTACATAAGTATTCACAGCCTTTGCTCAATACTTTGTCGATGCGCCTTTGGCAGCAATTACAGCCTCAAGTCTTTTTGAATATGATGCCACAAGCTTGGCACACCTATCCTTGGCCAGTTTCGCCCATTCCTCTTTGCAGCACCTCTCAAGCTCCATCAGGTTGGATGGGAAGCGTCAGTGCACAGCCATTTTAAGATCTCTCCAGAGATGTTCAATCGGATTCAAGTCTGGGCTCTGGCTGGGCCACTCAAGGACATTCACAGAGTTGACCTGAAGTCACTCCTTTGATATCTTGGCTGTGTGCTTAGGGTCATTGTCCTGCTGAAAGATGAACCGTCGCCCCAGTCTGAGGCCAAGAGCGCTCTGGAGCAGGTTTTCATCCAGGATGTCTCTGTACATTGCTGCAGTCATCTTTCCCTTTATCCTGACTAGTCTCCCAGTTCCTGCCGCTGAAAAACATCCCCACAGCATGATGTTGCCACCACCATGCTTCACTGTAGGGATGGTATTGGCCTGGTGATGAGCAGTGCCTGGTTTCCTCCAAACGTGACGCCTGGCATTCACACCAAAGAGTTCAATCTTTGTCTCATCAGACCAGAGAATTTTGTTTCTCGTGGTCTGAGAGTCCTTCAGGTACCTTTTGGCAAACTCCAGGCAGGCTGCCATGTGCCTTTTACTAAGGAGTGGCTTCCGTCTGGCCACTCTACCATACAGGCCTGATTGGTGGATTGCTGCAGAGATGGTTGTCCTTCTGGAAGGTTCTCCTCTCTCCACAGAGGACCTCTGGAGCTCTGACAGAGTGACATTCGCATTCTTGGTCACCTCCCTGAGTAAGGCCCTTCTCCCCCGATCGCTCAGTTTAGATGGCCGGCCAGCTCTAGGAAGAGTCCTGGTGGTTTCGAACTTCTTCCACTTACGGATGACGGAGGCCACTGTGCTCATTGGGACCTTCAAAGCAGCAGAAATTTTTCTGTAACCTTCCCCAGATTTGTGCCTCGAGACAATCCCGTCTTGGAGATCTACAGACAATTCCTTTTGACTTCATGCTTGGTTTGTGCTCTGACATGAACTGTCAGCTGTGGGACCTTCTATAGACAGGTGTGTGCCTTTCCAAATCATGTCCAATCAACTGAATTTACCACAGGTGGACTCCAATTAAGCTGCAGAAACATCTCAAGGAGGCTCGGGGGAAACAGGATGCACATGAGCTCAATTTTGAGCTTCATGGCAAAGGTTGTAAATACTTATGTACATGTGCTTTCTCGTTTTTTTTATTTTTAATAAACTTACAAAAATCTCAAGTAAACTTTTTTCACGTTGTCATTATGGGGTGTTGTGTGTAGAATTCTGAGGAAAAAAAGAAATCTAATCCATTTTGGAATAAGGCTGTAACATAACAAAATGTGGAAAAAGTGATGCACTGTGAATACTTTCCGGATGTACTGTATATCATTAATTAAGAAAGAACAAATTGGCATTAGTGGGCTCCTTTCAAAAAAATGTTAGGGGGGCGTGATTAAAACTGTTATGTAAACTTGGGTCGCAAATACTTAAAGGTTGAGAAACGTTGCTTTAAAGCATTGTTATGAGAGTAATAGAGCTAAGCTGAAGTGAAGGACTGAAGTGAAAAGTTCTTAAATCCTACAGTGTGGCTTTGTGAGTGCCAGTGTTACAGTCTCGAGCCATATAATTAATTGTCTGTCATCTTTTTGGCTTCTGGGTAATAACAGCTAACTCGCCGTCCAGCAGGACTAGAGTAACAAACTCTGATAATAGACTTCTGTATGTCTGAGCTTTTTTCCTTTTGCTTTTGTTTGCCCTGTGTTTAGACTTGCTTGTCCGCATTAGATATTTTATAAGGAAATATTTAGTCTTTGGATCACTTCATCACACACAGATTGTGTAGCTATAAACAGATTGTAATGGGACAGGGTGCCCTTGTGGCATCTCACCACACTTAGAATGAAGCCCAATGGCTGAATTTTATTACTGAAATGTACAAGGGGGTGCAAATAAAAGAGAACATAAAATGGAAAGCAGCACAGAAGACCCCCTGCTTCTCTGATTTTTGCCTCTTACAGGTAGAGTGCCTTACCACCTTGTCTACCATTTCAAGTACCACAAAGCAATGCCTTCCTCTCCTCCTCCATCTCTCTTTCTCTCCATCGTCATTTCTTCTTCTTCTTAACAAGCCCACACAAGAATTGCAAAAAAGCTTTTGAATTGGCTAATGATAAGAGAGCAGTCATCATGAGCCATTGGACAGGCATCGTGCTGTAGGTGTGAAGGAGCCCCGGTAGCGTTTCCTGTTAAATGATTAGTTGGCTGAAAGTCCTCTTAACTGTTGTTGTCTTAGCCAGATAGTAAAAGGAGAGTATGAGCCCTCTTCTACGTGGTGGTGTGCTGGGGAGGCAGCATAAAGATGAAAGACGCCTCACACCTGGACAAACTTGTTAAGAAGGCAGGCTCTATTGTAGGAGTAAAGTTGGACAGTTTAACATCTGTGGCAGAGCGACGGGAACTAAGCAAACTCCTGTCAATCATGAAGAATCCACTGAACAGTGTCATCTCCAGGCAGAGGAGTAGCTTCAGTGACAGACTTTTGTCACTGTCCTGCTCCACTGACAGACTGAGGAGATCGTTCCTCCCACACACTATGCGACTCTTCAATTCCACCCGGGGGAGTGAATGCTAACATTTTTTTTTTTTCATTTTTTTCATTTTTATTACTATTTAATTTAATATTGTTTCTTTGTATCAGTATACTGCTGCTGGATTATGTGAATTTCCCCTTGGGATTAATAAAGTATCTATCTATCTGAAGGACACGACACCTGAATATGAAAACGTTTTTAATAGAAGAGGGTCCCTCATTACAAGCCTCCACACCGTGTGCCATGTGTCTGACTACAGACGACTGGGAGGAATCACATTAGGGTAGCTCGACCTTAGGAAATCATGTGCCTGGCGGAGGGTTGTCTTTAGCTATGCATCCATCCACCTTCGGAGCCCACTTTTTTGCTGCCCGACTGAGTCACAGACAACAGGAGCACTTTATATTACCATTAGGATCGAGACAAGTACCAGAATTGAACAGAACACCAGTTCTTCAAAGAGCACACTAACAGCCGCAACTGTACAATACTCACAACTCCGACCCATAATGATTAAGAAGTATGAAGACGCTCAGACCCTCTAAAGTGCATGTCACGTACTTAATTCGGTAGTTCCATTATTTTGGCCTATAAAGTCTGTTGTAAGGCTGTCACATTTTTAGTGTTAACTTACAAAAAAAAGCTTCAATTCTCATCTACATTCCACCTCCCAGCTGGTCTTCTGAAAAGTGCAACTAGTTCAGAAGCATTGCAAATAAATAATACTTGATGTGCCAAGCCTCCAGTAAAAGCTGCCCCCATGGCACTAAACCAGAGTCTTCATTGTGTAGGCAAGTAACGTGTATTTTATATGACAATGACAGCCTCAGAGCTGCTGTTACATGACCAGCTCCATATGCCCTTCTTGCATATCATAACATTTAAACATGTGTTTTTGACATGCCCTGCATCCAATCTCAGTGTATTCGGGAGTTGTTTATTTTAAGGCATTTTTCAAATAGAAAAACAATAATAAAAAGGAAACAATATTCTACCAGGAAAAACAGTACTTCTGCTACAATTAATAAGGAGGAAGGTGCGTGGAATATCGTATCCATCCATTCATTTGTCTGTTTTCCCAGCCTGAGTTTTATTATATTAAAGGGCCTGTTCTGGTGACACTGGGTGCAGAGCAACAGCCCCCCCTAGATGAGACACTTAATAACCACAATCGTACTCTTTTGTATGAAGCTACATTACAACCGTCAAATATTCCACAGGGGACATTCACTTCCCCTCCCTTTGAATTGTTCACATAGCTAACACGCTGTCCAGCCCTTAGCCTAAGCAGTGACCGAAAGACACTAGAACTCTCTAGTTCAGGGGTCCTCAATCCCAGTCCTGGAGGGCCGCAGTGGCTGCATGTTTTTGTTCCAACCCGGTTGCTTAATTAGAGAGCAATTCTTGCCAATAATTTAATTTCATGGCTTGTTGGTGCTTTAACTCTGCCATGTCCGCTCATTCTCATATCCTCGATTTTCTTCCCTTTTCTAAGGATCTCATCCAAATGATTTGAAGGCTAAAATGGAGGAGTTTCTCTTCAGTTTCCTTCAGTTTCCTTCCAAGTGTTTAATTAAACCCAATAGTGCACGAAAAATACACCCAGGTGTAAATGGTAATGCTGATCTCTGTTGTCATTTGCATGTAATTGCTAATTAGGAGCTATGAAAAACCAAGAATACGGCTGTTTAAGACTAAAATACGCAATAAGGGTCCAAAATCTTAACAAGCGAGACCACTAAAGTGAAGAAGTGTTACCAGAGTAATAAGGGATTCTTATTAAGCAAGTGGGTTGGAGCAAAAACCTCCAGCCATTGCGGCCCTCCAGGAGAGGACCCCTGCTCTAGAACATTCACTCTCAGCTTAACTTTTAATGCTGGGTTATGTACTGTTGTTGAAAACCGCTTAAAGATTGCAGTGATCACCTTTCTTCTGTCTGGGAATCAACAGCAGGACTTTTAGATTTCATAATGGTGCTTACCTAGGAGCCGTGAGATGTACTGATGTAATACTAGCAAATCGTGCTTGCGAAAAGCTTGCAAGAATAAAAGCGTTAATGAAATGATAATGAGGGAGAGAAAAACATCACACGTTACAGTAAGAAAGGAGATTATTTTAATAACAACAACATTTATTTATATAGCACATTTTCACACAAAAAATGTAGCTCAAAGTGCTTTACATAATGAAGAATAGAAAAATAAAAGACACAGTAAGAAAATAATATAAGTCAACATTAATTAACATAGAATAAGAGTAAGGTCCGATGGCCAGGGTGGACAGAAAAAACAAAAAAAAAAAAACTTCAGACGGCTGGAGAAAAAAATAAAATCTGCGGGGATTCCAGACCACGAGACCACCCAGTCCCCTCTGGTCATTCTACCTCACATAATAAGTAGTGACTTGTGAGAGGACTCAATATTAGAATAGTCACATGATTTGTATGGGATGATGTTATAGTCACTTAAAGCATCAGGAATATTTACAATACAAAGCGTAACGTGAACATGTTAACAGAACATTTTGGATAAGAAGGGAAATGCAGAGCACATGTAAGTCAGTATGTGTGAAGTGTGGCTGTCAGGTAATGCAGTATACCAGCGTCAGAAAACGCAATTTGTTGCATAAACGTTATTGTCAACGAAAATATTCCCCTGTGTGTAACCCACAAGTACCTGTATGTTGAACCCGGGTTTTGATGTAACTTTGGAAAATGGAGTGAACAATTGGCCATGGGTAAAGACAGGGCCTGACAAATAAACTCCGTTATTTAACGTTTGTCGTTGTGACTTGGTGATAGTCATACAATATGCTAAACGAACAGGGAATTGCCTGCACCGTAATATAAAGGGAATACAAGTACAATTCCGTTACAACGAACTCCCAGGAAGGACCGAGTAAAGATAGGCAGCTATCACATGTCCAGCCATGGTGTGGTGGCTGTTTCAAAATTGTGTTTAAAGTTTGTTTAAAATGTCCACATTCTACCATTATGTACTTTATTGTCTGAAAACTGGTAAATCAGACATTTTCTCATACAGTTGGCCTCCCCTTTCACCCTCATCTTGCTTGTTTTGATCAATTCTAACAAGTTCTAATTAAAACTGTCATATAAAAGAATCTCGTAGCTGACCTGCAGGCTTATCTCTCTCAGTTTCCTGCACATTTTTTTCTGTTTGGCTTTTTACCTTTAAAAGTGAAATTGTGTTACTGTATATTTATTATACAGATAATAATGTGTGCTTCTTCATCCACTATGGGGTCTCACTTAAGTTGATCACTTACTTGAACAGTAACAATACTTTTTATGTTCATATACGAGGTGGTACCCAAAAATAGCTGGAGTTGAAAAAAATGAATTATTTGAATACTTTTTACTTACTGAAACTTTAGTCTCTTCTAAAGTACTCTCTCCATGTTGATGAATGCACTCGTCCCAACGGTTTTCCCACTGGTGGAAACGTTTTTGGAATCGCTGAAGAGGAATATTGTCCAAGGCCTGCAGCAATTTTTCTTTGACTTCCTCCATGGTGCAAAAACACTTACTTTGAGTTCTTTTTTCATATGCGGGAACAAGAAAAAGTCTCAAAGAGCAAAGATCAGGCGAGTAGGGAAAGTGGCAAGAACTCCAAGGCACACGAGTCAATTCAGAAATCTCTTCCAATAGTTCACTGACGATCTCCGTAAATTGCGTTGCAAACGTTTTCAAGAATTTCGTCATTCCTCATTGTGGACGGTCGGCCAGATCTTGGTTGGTCTTCAAGTGAGATTTCCCCTCGTTTGAAATGTGAAAACCACTCGTAGACCTGTGTTTTACTTAAAGCTTCCTCTTTAAAAGCAGTTTCAAGCATCACTACAGTTTCGGCAGCTCTTTTTCCTAAGAGAAAACAAAATTTAACGCAGACTCGCTGTTCTTTGTGATCACCCGTCACAAAAATCGCAGAACACGTTTAATAAGCACCAAGGAAATTACGACGTGGAATGGCATGTGAATGATACAGAGCAACGCCACTCGGCAGACGGCCACAGAATACTGTAAGTATGCTACACCTAACAGCGAAATTCACAACTAAGTCAAGATTGTATGCCAGGTACAGATTCCGGTTATTTTAGGTACCCACTCGTATATATACAGTATATATCAGTAAATAGTTTGAAAAATACAGCATAAATATCTGTCTTTCAAAGCACAAGTCATAGCAATGTATTAATTAAGATATTTTTCACTGTTCACTATGATACACACCTGTGAGATACGTGATAAAAAATAATTAACGACCAAGGTCTGGTCATTCTGGCCTCCTAAACATCCCTGTCTCTAACTGGCCAACTATCTCTAACTATCTCTCCCACCCTTCACCACCTTGCCACCTAACCAGGTGGATGCTGCACATTGGTGGTGGTTAGACTGACTCCCCCTTCTTTATGCAAAGAGCTTCGAGTGTCTTAAAATGCATTATATAAATGTAACGTCTTTGTCTTCTTCTACTGCTGCTGAAAAGTGGATTGCCCAGAGGAAATCCTACACAAATGCAGGGGGATCCCATTGAGACCATGAAGTTGTGAGGCAACAGTGGTGATCTGGGCATCACTATGCTAGGCTGGAATATTATAAAGGTAGTATTAATTTAATTATGTGTTTATTATTTGTCATTCGCCAAATGAAATTCCAAAATGAGGCCTCCAGAGTATCTGGAAAGCAGGACCTCAGGTAAACTGATCAAAATACTTGTGGAGGCTGGCCCGGACACAGACAGGCAGACACGTTCAATTTTCCCACCACACGTTTATTTACACAGTCACAGTCAAAAGTGCATCACAAAACCCCCACAGTCCCCAAAGTCCTGGCCACACAATGCCTTACTTTCTTCAGGCCGCCTCTTTGCCTCCTCCAGCAAGCTCAGTCCACTCCGCTCCCGACTCTCACGCCGAATGAAGGGTGGCGGCCCCTTTTATCCACACCCGGATGTGCTCCAGGTGTTTCCTGGCAATCTCCCGCTGACACGCCCCAGTGTGGCGGAAGCACTCCGGGTGTCCCTGCTCCTCTTCCCCCCCAGCACTTCCTGGTGTGGCGGAAGTGCTGAGGTCCAGGGCTCCAAAGGCATGGGGGCGCCCCCTGGCGGTAACCATGGGCACCTACAGGGTGGAGCTTCAAAGCTCTGTACCCGTGACCCCCAAAAGAACCAGGGCGGTCGCCCCCAGATGGTCTGGGGAAGGCGCAAGCCCTCCTCCGGTCCTCCTGGCCGTCCCGGCTGGGTTGCCACCCCAGCCACCTCTGACAACTTTAAAGTCCAAAAAACAGTTCCAAAAAGCCCCTCGAGAGGAAGGGTCCATCAGCCTTTGGCTTGTATAACAAAAGTTCAAATGAAGAATCTTGGAAAAAGAAAGGATTTATTTCACTCTGTAGCAAAAGAAGTTCTGAGGAGCACAAAAGGAGATGCCTACAAAAACAAGCAAACAAGACCTAATGCACAATTAAGAAGAGAGGTCAGGAAACAGAGCAAAATAACTGTAGGCCACAATGTTGAAGGCAAGCAAAAAGCAATGGAATTACCCCGGAGAGCTCACAAACACCCAAGCGCATACAGTGTACCGCAATGAACTATGGGTGTTCTCTCAGTGCCTTGATGGTGATGGACAGGTGGCCCTGCCTCTTAGGAAACCACCCACAAAATACAAGGAACATGGTAATATAAGTGTAAGAGCCATTTTCCTACTTCTATAAGATTCATAAATGTCTTACTAGATGACTATGCATAAGCAATGGGAGGTTCCTATAACCCCCCATAAGCACAATTGTATTGGTATATTCTTGCCATTTCTAACAGCTTTGAGTGAACATTGTTGTTCAGTTAGTGACAGCCTTGCCATGTGTAAGGTGTAGAGGCATACAGTTTTTAACTGTGCACATGACCGTACCTGATGGCCTACGGGCTCTTTGAATGTGTAAAGTAACACGTAAAGAAAGCACTTAATTTAAGTGCTGTACCGTACGCTTAAAGCGTATAGAAAAAGAAATTAAGAACCTTTAAGTATAGAAATAACTAGTTTCTCAAGAAAAGCTAAGTTTAAAGAAGATACATTTTTCCCTTTTTTTTGCCTTTTATTCTATGTGTGTAACTATTTTTTCTTTTATTCTTGTGTGGATTATTTGCTTTTAACTTTCACTAAGTATTTTAAAACAAACTTTTGGATTTCTTTCGACACACGTTTTACCCTTGCTTGACAGCGCCTTATGCCTCGGCAGCTACAATAAGCAGAGAAATTAAATACACAAAATGAATACAACACACAGAATAATACAAATAATGAGCATAAATAGCAATGCTACCACAAAAAAGGACATTTAAAAGGAACCTGAACACCAGCCAGGGGACAAAGCCTGACTGCAACATAACACTATTACGGCATATTGATTCATTTCCACGATGCAGTTCTTTATTTAAGAATGTCATTTATTAAAGCACAAAATTGGATTGGCATTGTGCTCATGATCAGTTTCATCGTTTTTCGTCTGGGTTACATAAAATATACCAAAGCATCCAATATTCAGACTTGTAAAGCTGTAGTTTGCTGACATTTTGTGAAATTTAAAAGTACACAGCCTACACCATTTTAGTTAAAAGACAACAAAATCAACAAAGGACCACCACTTTTTCTTGCTCAGTCAATCTTCAAATGATTCTCTCCTTTGTTTGTTAGGATGTATTATCTATCTATATGCTGTATAATAAATGCTAAGGTCTTTCTGTCTGTCTGTCACAAGACTACTCATGAACAACTGGGGCTAGACCCTTGATCTTGGCCTTAATCGAAAGCTTGTGGCCTGATACATAATGGTGAATCAACAAATTTGAGGAGGCACTAACCTTAGCAAAGTGAGCTGGGTTTGTGTGTTTCATACTGCATACTTATCAAGAAGGTGACATAGCAGAAAGAAAAAAGAAGAGCAGCAACATCTGCTGAGCAGGAAGCAAAACACAGAAGCTGATTACATGATAGGAAGAAGAAGAATGAGAGCAGTGGCATCTGCTGAGCATCAAGCACATACAGTACAGCAGCCTGCTTGTACTCATGAGCTACTGGTGTTACAACCTTCATCTTGGACTTCATCAAAAGCTTATGTTCTGATACATTCTGGTAAGTCAACAAATCTGAAGTTGTGGCAACCTTAGAAAAGTAAACTATTTGACAAAGTGGCATGGCAAGAAGAAAAAGAGCAGAGCACCTTACTGGTGGGCAGTAAAGTTTATAAACCTTGCAAACCCACCCCTCAGGACACACTACATATGTCTTCTAAATTCATAATCAAGTGTGGGTATTGTGTTTATTGATTGTCGACCGTAATGAAGAACTCCATGGTAGGAAGAAGGAAACAGGAGAGCAGCAACATCTGCCGTGCATCAGGAGCATGACAGAAGGCGCTTATAGAAAGCAAGAATGAAAAACGCTTGCTGATAAATAAGTTCTGCTAAGCTGTACAAAAGTTACATCACCTCACTGATCGCTGTAAATCTGTTAATTTTCATGGTGAAAATAAAGCACTCTCTTTCCAAAAAGGGAAAGTTCAGCTTGCCACGTGCCACGTGTCGCCTAGCAGAACTATACAATTGTGATCTGAAACACATAAGTTAATCACTACCACCATAACACATTTCCAGAATAGTCATGTCACGTCTTTAGGACGGGGACAATGAACAGGGTGCCAGTCTATTGCAAAGCCATTTCCAAAATAATTCATTTTCAGACAATTTCTTAATGCAGCGACACACCCTGGTCACACCCCCTTACATACCTTTTGGCCAGTGATACCCTTTAATATTTACAGTTTATTATTTCTGCCACTTGCCTGCATGTTTAAGAAACATTATTTCTGCACTTGTTAACAAATTCAAAAGACTGAAGTTAATATTTTGTGTTGCATTCTTAATATGATTTATACAATGAAAGGTTGTAGTGATTATTGTTCTTAAATAAGACCACAAAGCTGACACTTTCAAGCTTCTTATGCTGAAGTATTGGAATGTTTCTGTGTCATCTTCACTAATGCTCTCGATTGCTTTACACCAAGAAGAAAGTCATGTTTCCTAGCAAAATTTCCACAAAGTACCAGGGCTTGAATATATTCACACGCAGGTTCTTTTCCACGTGGCATATCTCTCAATTATTTTAGATTTTTGTACACTTGTGTCTTTCTCCGGGGTCTAACATTTCCTTAAAATTCACCATTATTTTGCATGATGACAAAAATCACAGATCATTTTGTAAAACTGAATATAAGAGTGTCCCTTTCGTTAATCTTCTGTATCCGGGTAATTTGTACTGCACTGCACTGGTGGTGGTGATGTGTCCTCCATCCAAATGTTCTTTATAACCGTCTAGATTTTACTTTAATTTTGAGGCTGGTCTCATCATTGATACTGTTATACATTTGTGAAAGGCCTGAGACTGAACAAACACTTTGATTAATACCTGTACATACAAACAGTAAATTCCCAAACTCGCAGTATCAAATTCAGGCCTAGATGCATGATGGGAAATAACCCTAAAGAGAATGGCACTCCATTATGTACACACACGCACACACACACTCCATCCCAATGACTGTTACCTTAGGAAGGGCAGAAGCACCGGGCTAGCCTAAGGACACAGAGAGAACATGTGAACATGACTGGTCTTTCCTAATCACCTGGACTGGTTTAGTATTCTGGCTTTGGTTCATTTGCCTCTTGCCCTTGCCCGTTTTCTGTTTATTAAGTTTCTAACTGTTCCTTTTCAGAACTTCTTTCACCTCTTTGACTTGTTTAATTCTCAACAAATGGCAGCCCATAAGAAATGCTGCCATCACCCAAGATCAAGAATCTAATTTCCTTTAAGTCTCCCTCACAGTTACTTCATTTTAGTTGCTTTCCAACAATGGAGAGTCTCTAAAACGGCGTGGTTGATGAAGGCCGGAAGCTCGTCCCCCCCCCAATCCTCATTTCCACAATGTAGCGTCTTCTTTGCTCGTACACAGGTCAGCATGGATCTGTGAAAAAGCAGTGATGACCGCTGCATCACTGTGCTAACCCTGCTTTGCTACTCTGGAGGAATATTTCAGACAAAATTAAATATATAAAAATGCAAATAAATAAACGTTTTTGTGAAATGTGGTAATAAACACACAAAAAAAACGCAATGTGAGCCTGCATAATTCAATTCTTCATGAAACATGTTTTTAGTTGCTTATTTCTTTATTACGTACTAGCCGTCCCCCACGGCTCTGCCTGCATAGTAGTGAAACAGGACAGTGAGGAGGGCCCTGCCTGGCTCCCTACTCCTGACGCCACACTTCTCCCTCCCCTCGGCCCGCAGCCTTTGTCTTGGATTAGCACGAATATATCGCTCCTGCAAGCGAACTATGATACTTAGCGCAATGAGAGAAGTCGCAAAATCAACCGGAATGTTCAAACAAATTATAGAAAAAAACCCGATCTAAATCGGCTAAGTAGTTCTCTCGTTTGCTAGCTAAATGGTGGTAAGGTACACCCCGAGGCTGGCGCGTGAATTGAGGAGGGCCCCGCCCCCTCCTCTTGGCATGTCTCTCGGATTTGCACAAATAAATTGGTACAGCAAGCGAACTATGATACTTAGCGCAATGAGAGAAGTCGCAAAATCAACCGGAATGTTCAAGCAAATCATAGAAAAAGAAACGGTCAAAATCCATTAAGTAGTTCTCTCGTGAAAAGCGGACAGACAGATTGACAGACATTGGATTTTATATGTACAGTAATCCCTCGCTACTTCGCAGTTCACTTTTCGCGGATTCACGACTTTGCGGGTTTTTAAATATAGTAGTAGTATTTCCTAGTCTAAGAACAACAAAACAAGTTCGGTGACTAAGTGCGTTGTAACACGGGCTGTGATTGGTACATGGGTGAGAGACGACAAATCACAGCTTCCCGCTTTCTAATCGGGCCTGTGATTGGTGCTTTGACTGATGCCCAGATCCCACAGCATCTCCCCTTGTCTCTTTGTCGCGGCCATTTCGCTTCAAGCTTTCTCGCCGAGCGGTTTACTTTACACTGTACTGTGTGTGATTTTTTTGTGGTTTCTTTGTGTTGAACTTCACTTCAATTTTCATCCCCTGCAATGGCTCTCAAACGTGCTCCTTCTTCCAAGGCTGGTGCTGAGCCTAAACGCCATTCGATCGGTCCAATTTTGCAACAAGGTCAACGACGTCATGACCGCCTACGAACTGGTCTTCGACCGGAAAAAAAAGCAGCGGCAGCAGCTGCCGATCACAATGTTTTTGCAGCCTCGCAAAAAAGAGCCAGTTCCTACTACTACTATGGATACACCTTCGGAAACCGTGGAAGAGGTGCCCCAGGAAATGTTAGGTAGGTCCCTGTTATTAATAGAGTAAAGGGTGAGTTGTAAACAGTACGGGGACGGTTTAAAAACATCCAAATACACGTTAAATGATTAAATAATTATGGTGTCCCTACTTCGCGGAAATTCAGTTATTGCGTCCAGCCTTGGAACCTATCTCCCGCGATAAACGAGGGATTACTGTAGTTACTTCAGTGACGCATGAAATACACCTTAAAATGAACTCTTGAGAGGGTGTGCTTTGATTGGACAATCGTTGGTGGAGTGGACAGGTTTACAGTGCGCACTTCGCATGCCGACTCCTGGGGAGGAACGCAGAGCTTGTAGAAGGACAGTAGCCTCTCCAACAACAACAACATTTATTTCTATAGCACATTTTCATACAAATAATGTCGCTCAAAGTGCTTTACACGATGAAGAAATAAGAATTAAAATAAGAGAACACTAATTAACATAGAATAAAAGTAAGGTCCAATAGCCAGGGAGGACAGAAAAAACAAAAAAAAAAACTCCAGATGGCGGAGAAAAAAATAAAATCTGCAGGGGTTCCAAGGCCACGAGACCACCCAGCCAGCCCCCTCTAGGCATTCTTCCTAACATCAATGACCTCAGTCAGTCCTCATTGTATTCAGGGTTCTCATGGAAGAACTTGATGATGACGGTGACGTGGACCTCTGGCCTTTAATCCATCGATGTATGGACATCACGGTGCTTTGATCAGGTGGTGGTGGCGCAGGTCGCCACCACAGAAAACCGGAAAAAGAACAGAAGAGAGAGTAGTGGTTAGTATGGATTACTGAGCCAAGTCACAGTAACACTGGGCAACTTTTTCTTTCGCTCTTATCCTCCGCAGACCTGCACAGTCACAACTCTGTGAGCATGTGCTTCACTGACAAGTCACCAATCAAGAAACAGAACTCACTAGAGCCCACCCAGTCAGCTTTGACGGGTGAAAATGACAGTTTTCTTTTCAAGGCGTATTTCATGTTGTGGGTGGGTTATTCAAGTAAGTAAATGAAGACATTTTTAATAAGTACATAAATAAATAAGCAATAAAATCATTTCATGACAATTATGTTGGCTCATTTTTTATTATTTATTAATCGTCACCTTTCACTACACATGTATGTATTTTTTTAGCTGTTGCGCTTGTCAAAGACCGGTTTTGTTTTTAAAATTTTTAAAATGAAGCCTGAAATGTGCTCCTAATGAAATATTTCTCATTCAGTTTCCTTTTCCTCCACATGATACAGCCACTTACAATAATCAGAAATGCTTTAAAGAAACCTTAGCAGCTAAAAGACGTATTACATAAAGACGTCTGCCTAACAAGACCCTCACACCTGCTCATCTAGCCGGCAGCCCCCCGGTGCTCGAGTGCGGCTCATCTGCAGTTACATGCCGTGTCTCTCGTCTTGTTTGTTTGCTTTGGGCTCTGGAGCCTTCGACAATCACACAAGGAATATCTGAGTCTTCCAAGTGTGTGATGGCAAATTATTTACATTGAGGAGTGTCCGTGTATTTTTGACAGAATTTTATTTTTCTCCTCAAAATTTTATTGCCCCCAATCTGCTTGATAGACTGATTTATGTATTGCTTTTTGACACAAGAAGGAGAGGAAAGTCCAAATGAATACCAGTTAAAGCCTAATTGGTTCTAGAGATTATAAACATTCTGCAGTCTATCATTTGCCTTTCGAAGAGGACAGAGGAGATTACCGCACTCGAGTCATTTCACATACAAGCAGGCCTGCAAGGGAATCCATTCTGGGCCTCAAGAACCGTCTACTGGCACTGCTGCTGCTCACTTAATTAAAATGCTAATGGCTGAGGAGCCGCTCTTATTTACCTGTGCGAGGACTGAGAGGGTGACGTTGGTGTGGAGAGGTGTCCCTAGAATGTGCTTGAAGAACTTAGGAAGGTCCTGGAACAGGATGAGGGGCTGCCCACTGGCGGGGTGATCAGCAGACTCGCTGAGTGTTTCTTTGTTAGGGTTATGTTGATGAACATTAAAAAAGGAACTGAGGAAAAAATAATAATAATAATAACGGCACTAGTCCCAAAAGACATAATTAATCTAAAAAAGCATTCTGGATTCTATCATTTTACTTTGAAGTTTTTGTTTCTTTGTTGCAGTAAAGATTCCAAAATGTCTTGCAGAGATCACTTTGTTTTTCACAGGAAATGTGACACATATTGCTTCTGTTTTGTTCTTCTAGTAAACATTAAAACACTCATCATACAATCATAAATCGTAAAGTCATAAATACTGCAAAGGAACTTTAAAATATGAAGTACTGGAAATAACAGTGAATAATAAAAGCCATTTTCACAAATTTCCCTTTAGGCTGAGGAAACCATGTTAATTAAGAGGGGGTCCGCATAGAATATACTGGCACTCTTTGATGATAACAAAGTAGCAGGATTTGCTTTTCCTGAAAATATTCACCATTTAAAAGGTTACAGTGCAATAAATAATACTAATAATACAATGCTAATAATACAGTACCTCCTCCTGTCCACTTCGTCAAGCAGCCTGAGCCTATCTGGTGTCACACACGTGCGAGTAGGAGGCAGCTAAAGGGTCTGAGTAATTGTAATAAAACATCTGACCAGTTGGTGGCGGAGTGCGCTGACTGCCTTTCTCAGTTCCCTACAGACTTTTCCCGGGAAATCCTGCAAGATTTCAGCACCTCAGAAGACATCAC
>JANRMT010062800.1:3984066-4006333 GCA_026402145.1 Polypterus bichir lapradei
TAGATAGATAGAAGTAAAAGGCACTATATGATAGATAGATAGATAGATAGAAGTGAAAGAAACTATATGATTGATAGATAGATAGATATGAAAGGCAGTATATGATAGATAGGTAGAAAGATAGATAGAAGTGAAAGGAACTATATGATAGATAGAAAGATAGAAGTGAAAGGAACTATATGATTGGTAGATAGACAGATAGAACTTTATTTGTTTCACATGAATTGATAGATAAATATATACATGCTGTAGTCTGAAAATACACTAGAATCATTAAAAAGCAAGAAAACTAAAAAGAAAGAAAACTTCAACACAGGCCTTAAGAACTCAAAGACTGTTAATTTAAGAGTAAGCTTGTTCAGCGTGACCTAAAACACACTTCTTCAAATTTATCACTTCAAAACTTAGACTTGGCTGCGAAAACACAAACATGTTAACAAGTGGAAGGCCTCTCACCCCAACTGTCGATGCCCCTTGCCCCACCTTTTGATGCTGATTGGCCATTGGATTAGATTGGCGTGATTAATACGCGGTCTTCAATCAAAATGCAATACGTTTGCTTTGCTTTTAGATATGATATGCAATCTGTGGACATGAATTAAAATACAATATACTTTTTTAATCTGAGACAAACATTGCGTGCTGTTGTGAAAAGCAGTCGATCAACTACTAGATGTTTTTACTTATGGCACGATAAAATGTAGTTAACATGCCGGATTGCATTGAATTTTGCCACAAATAATCATCCATTCCCACTGCCTGCTATACCTGGCTTGCTCAAAGCTGAGCCCCAGCGCCAGATTGGTCAGAAATGCCCCTAAAAGAGCTAAACACGGAGTTAACAGGAAGCAATGGCATAACACTCACAGCTCGACACAATATGCACACTCCACAATTTAACCCGACTTCAGACGTCACTATGCCAATGAAATATCAGCGCCAGGGGAAAAGGTAAAGTATTGGCCTGTTCACACATCGCACTGCTCAGGTTATGCTTCTACAATCTAGTGACACAATTTCAGAACAGCTTGCATTATAATGTTTCTTTTATAAAATGTACACCGAGCTTCCAAAAAAGCAGTGAGAAGCAGAATCTATTTTTTATAGAAGAAAGAAATAAGCAGCCTAAGGAACACTGTAATTTTCTGCCAAGCAGTTGCCATCAATATTCATCCATTTTGACGGAGACAGGATTTTAAGACAGAAGAAGAAAAAGTAGGACAAATATAAAAAACAATGCAAAAACAAAAACATATAGCCCCCTAACCAGAAAATGAATGCTTTATCCCAGAAATTGTGTTTGACAGGACGAGAGACAGCTCTCTGAAAAAAAAAAATAAGAAAGAAAATACAGTAAAAGCATATGGCGATTCAGATGGAAAGAAAATGTTTTGTTCTTTTTGCAGTGATGTGATAATTGCAGGGTTTGCAAAATAAAAGGTGAGCTGATATTGTTAAACAAGGATGAGTTTGAGCATATCATTGAGTGTTAACTGCAGGGTTCAGTCAAGATGGCAACTGGAAATCCTCTTTTTTTTTTGCTTTCCATGGTAATACTCAGTGTAGCTTATCATCTTTTCTCTGACTCACACTGCAAGTGTTCAAGTTACCTTTACTTCAAGTCAGAAGAAGAGTGTGCATCGTACTCCTTAAATCACAATAGCATGGCATATATTTTTGGGTATTATTAGGCATTGTGACCACATGGGGGCGCCACTGAGCCCCAAACCACAGACACCGTAATAATCCACACAATATATAAAGAAAATAATGGTCTTTTATTCTTTTCCCAGGCACTGTCCACAATCCTCTCTCGATGTGAGCCACGATCTTCTTATATAATACGCTACCGTGGCTGTTCGTTTGTCTGTCCAGGATTATAAATCACCTGTAGCTCGTAAACCGTTTGACCGATTGACCTGAAATTTGGTACACATATACTACATGACGTCCACTGTCCACTTTCGGGGTGACGATTGACCCTCCAAGGTTATTCCTCTTTTTATTTTTATTTTATGTTATTGTAGAATCAACTCTCGGCAGTGGCCAGCAGCAGGGCGGCCGTATGGCGCATGTGTACGGACGCCGTTCTCATCGATACCACCTTTGCCATCACTTCCCCTACCTCTTCATATCTTAAATCATTCTTGAGGCAGATTGCATTTGAATTAAAGAAAACGTACTAAGTAATTGCAACACAAACTTAATCGCTTTTAACGCAAAAAATTGTCGATGAAAGAAGAAGCGGGCCGCTAGCGCATCAACCTCTGAGCAAATGAACACTAAACACACAGAGAAAGAGGTTGAAAACTGTGAATGCTCAAGTCAAGTGTATTCACTCCACATTATCGTGCAGTGCGCCGTTACTGGTTATTAATAAATGATCAATAAACTAGGAATTCTCTCTCCTTCTCCACCTCCACTGAGTTTTGCTCAACTGCCTCCCGACTCTGACTCGTCCATGTGTGGCAGTGGGCTCCCTTTTATGCCGGACCCAGGATTGCTTCTGGTGCCATTCTGTCTCCCCCGATCCCAAGGGACCCCTGCAGGGCTGCACTTCTGGACTCCATTTCCCTAGCACCCCTGCAGTTGTCCCAACTCGGTTCTCATACAAGGGCCACTGCCACCTAGCACATGGGGGACTGAACCAATCCCAAGTTCTGGTTTCCACCGATCCATCCTTTATTTTACACCAGTTGGGCACAGAGTTGTCTTTCCGCCTTGCTGGCCAGTCCATCCACTGTTACTCTCAGGCCTCCTGTCCGGTTAATGGTATGTCGTCTGATCCGGGCAGGAAGCCCGTTCACCTCCTACAGCATTCTGATTAATTTAAGGTTGTATGACATGTGGATATGTCCATTTATTTTAGTGAATAAAAGTGTTCTGAGGATAAAGATTTGCTTCAATGCATATGTAATAGTCTAAATATTTTCCATGGTAAACATGCACTGATTACCCGAAATACTTTGGCCTCTGTCTGTGCCAAGTGCCTTTAAATAAACCTGGCATGCTCTCCCAGCACACACATACTGTTTTCCTTTCTTTCTTTCTTTCTTTCTTTCTTTCTTTCTTTCTTTCTTTCTTTCTTCACAATAACATTGCAGTGAAATTCATAAAGCTGGTCAGAAAATCCACCCAGCTTTTCTATCCATTTTCTCATCTTCTTGTCCTGGTGAGACCCAAAGTACAGTAGCAAGTAGCTGATTTGCTTTTTTGCCAGACACACATTCTAACTCCTAGGGGGGCTATAGTCTCTCCATTGTGCTATGGGTGTGCATTGGGGGCTCCCCATGACTAGTACACTTTGTAGCTGACATTCTGCGAGTGGCCTGTCTTGATTTGGGTGAGAGGTAACTTTAACCTTTAGCTCTCTAAGATTGCTGTGCTGCTCGTGGAATTGCAGTTTCTCATTTTTTGTATAATGTTGTCCCTTCTGTGCCTGTATTGTAATGGATGTATTAATGCAGGCAGCGTCAGGGGCAAGAGAAGGACAAAAGGAGGGGGGGTAGAGGAAGGTTGCTGTCTTAGACGTGGTTAGCTTTTGGTGTTCTGTATTGTCACATGTTTAAGGAACAGCTTAAGGGCTCTGGTGATTGTAATTCCTCTCCGCTCCAGGGGTTGGCGCTGTGTCCTAATGCCTTTTCTCTTCCTTCCTCTGCAAACCGAAAGATAGACATTTGTAATGTTGACATCACTTCAAGATGTCCGTGTACCTGGAATCTCCTCTACTTGCCAGGTGGTCTTAAGACCAGAAGATCCACCTTCTTGAGGCAGTTCTGTTCTGAACTATGCAATTGTTGTGTGTTTTCTTTTGTTAACGTCCTATTTAATTATGAAGGGTTATCAGGGTGGTATCTCAACTCTTTATTGTGGTCTTGCCCTACTCATGAACATTAAAGTTGTTTTTTTATTTAGGGATGCTTTTGAGTTCTACATATATATGCGTAACACTACAGTGCCTACCTTCAGCCTGTTGCTAGGAACCTTATCCGATGTGTGGGTACAATCCTCAATTTAATCTTGACCTATTGTGTGTTTTCTCTTGTATTGCCTGGTTTCAGCTTATTCCCTCTTATTTGACTTTGATTTTGCCTCTCGTCTGGGGTACGGTCACTACAGGTTATTTTTATTTTCTTTTGTTTTGCCTTTTGCCTGCTTCTCCCGGTTTACTCATAAAATCACTTCTCCTGTTTTCCAGCTGTGTCAGGACAAACCTGAGGTGTTGGGCTTTATGAGACTGAACAGTCATTAATCAGCAAGATTAAAGGCAGTTCCTCAGAAACTAGAGGGTCACTCATAATGAACCAAACCAAAGGCAACAAAAGAAAAAGCTGTGAACTGTATTTATTTTGTGGCTTCTACTTAGTCCAGAGTTCTAGGTCCTGAAACTAATAACCAACCCTAAAATAGGTCAGTGTACTTTTTGGTAATTGAAAGTTCATTTTAGAAGCAAAAACAAAACAACGAAAATGAAAGGAATTTTCAGATTTAGATTTTTGATTAAAGAATAAATGAGGAAAAAATAAGGTATTTTTTAATTCCATGGTAACAAATAGCCATCATAAACTTAAAATTACACATACTTTTCTGGATTTAATTGTGATTCAAATAATGAAAGTGTAATAGCTCAAAAACAATAAAACAGATGCATTTTCGTTGTCTGAAACCGGAAGTACTTCTTCGACGACACGTGCGAACAGTCCTCCTCACAACACATCGATCGACAGCCTTGAAGTTACCCTGGCATCAGCAGAGGATGGGCCATTGCGTTGTTTTTCGGAACATTTAAAGAGTGACACTCCAGGACAAGGACATGACTGCAGAAAAACTGAGTGACATCTTTCAGGTAAAAATACAAGCTTTGCAAACTTTGCTTCATTGATGTAGCAGTTCTTTTATGAATGTTATTGTTGTTACTTACTGTAAAATAACTAAAGGGCGTTTTCTCGTTCTCGTTTCTTGCATATTTTTTCTGATGTGTGAAAGAACAAATGGAAAAAAGTAATTGTTTTGCGTTTTTCATTTTTCCCTTTTAAGTTGAAAATCAAATAAGCGTCTCTTGTTCTTTTTTAAATGATATTTTCTGAAACGAAATTTCAAATACCAAAAAGTACACGGACCATTATTTAGCAAGATTAAAGGCAGTTTCTCAAAAACTAGAGAGCCACTGATAATGAACTAAACCAAAAGCAACAAAAGAAAAAGCTGTGAACTGTATTTATTTTGTGGTTTCTACTCAGTCCAGAGTTCTAGGTCCTGAAACTAATAAACAACCCTAAAACAATAGACAGAAAAATTTTGTAACAAGTCAAAGGTAATTTTTTTCATGTTTCAAAACAAAAAACAAATCATATTTCTTTTTCTCTTTCATTTTTGATGAGCCATTTCTTTTTTAGCCAGCAAGAATCTTATACATTCCACTTGAATTGTCATGCATTTGGTAGTGGTGCCTACATAGGCTGCTGCAAAAACTAAAACACAAATTAAGCAATTGAAGAAAATAAAATTAAAAAACAAAGAATAAACAGCCCCCCCTAATCCCCCAATAGGACTGCTCAGTATGTAGGCATGTGGACTACTGGGCATTCCGCTAAGAAGGTCTTTCATCCATCCTTCCATTTTCTAACCCACTTGTCCAGTTGCTGTTCATGAATCCAGTGACCATCTTGCCCACACCATGTGTTTAAGGTGGAAAGCAACCCTGAACAGGGCACAAGTCCAGCACACACCCATACTGGGCATAACTGGCAATCAACCTAATCTGAACGTCTTTGGGATGTGCAGGGAAAGTCATATAGACGTGGGAAGAATGTGAATAATAATAATAATAATTCTTTGCATTTATATAGCACTTTTCTCACTACTCAAAGCGCTTAGCAATTGCAGGTTAAGGACCTTGCTCAAGGGCCCAACAGAGCAGAGTCCCTTTTGGCATTTACAGGATTCGAACCGGCAACCTTCTGATTACCAGTGCAGATCCCTAGCTTCAGGGAACTCAAATCCAAGACTCTCAACAGTGCTAACCTGTTTAAAACACAGCCACATTTAGATAATATGGTAGATGTTTGGCACATAGGCAAAAATAAACATGCTAATATA
The DNA here is from genome assembly GCA_026402145.1 of Polypterus bichir lapradei. NCBI lineage: Eukaryota > Metazoa > Chordata > Cladistia > Polypteriformes > Polypteridae > Polypterus > Polypterus bichir. The sequence goes on from JANRMT010062800.1 coordinate 3,990,166, forward strand.
TACACCTACCTATCAAACTGCTTGTCCACCATGCAAGGTCCAGCCCTACAGCACCTAACTAGGAATAACCGATAGATGTTTAGGGCCAGTCAAAAGAAACAACACCAGAATAACAGAGGGGCACTCAAATGAGAAGGGTCAATGTGGCACCAGTCCCCCTAGCTAGGATCTCAATTCACTCCTGTATTGCACCCCCCTTTTCCCCAGTGCATGGTGCCTCTACTTGGTTAGACATCTGGGCCTGAGCCTGGAGGTGTGATGTGCATGGCCTAGCTCACCAATAAATGTAACACCTAGGCCTAGCTGCAGTAGTGGGTTGTGCCACTGATGTTCTGGGTATGGCATTTCCTTTCATTTTTTGAACTCCAATAAATGTCGATTGAGAGTGAATGTATCCCTGACTCGTCACTGCTTGTGTATTTGCTGAGGGTTGTTCTACCAAGAGAAGTGGCTTTCCGGTGGTACACATGCCTCCCAAAACACAAGCCTCTCTGTGACCGTAAGGTCATCATCTGCACTAATCTTAAAGCTGGATTTCAGTTTTTCCCTTTTTCAATTGACCTTATTTACGTGTATGTTAAATTCATGCAATCAATAAAAATTGATTACACACACACGCACACACAAAAATAATAGTAAATAATAAGGCTCTCAACTTGTTGTCAGACCTTTAAGATCGCTCTAAAAGAAGCCATGGCTAGGAGTATGCGATGGCAGACCACTCTGTTAATGCCATGCTATCAGAACACTGCCGGGTGTCCTGTCGGCAGACATTCCAGTTGAACACAAAATTCACCCTTTTGCCTCTGCCTGCATTTTCTTTTCCATTTTGCATTCCTAAAGTCCAGGGTAATTTTAGAAAATGCATGATGGTAATTCTTGTGATTTTCTGCTTTGCTGTTTTGGTTTTTAGGGATATAAACAGAGAAACATGTCCTGCTGTGTTCAATGCCGCAGTTAGTTACCTGGGGACATTTCAAAAGTCTATTGCTGCTCTGTTCAGAGGCTCATCATAAATACGACTTTTTTGATGTTTATTTATTCATTCATTATAGGAGTCCTGCTCATCCTCATTTAACGGCGCCACCAGCTTTTTTTTTTTTTTTAATTTTCTTTATCTGATAAATCAAACTTCCTTTACAATCCTTCAGGTTTTTTTTCTCATATTATTTTTGACTTATTTGGTCTTTAAGAAATTTCCAAAAACAATTCCTTTTGATCTATACTAATAAAAGGCAAAGCCCTCACTCACTCACTCACTCACTCACTCACTCACTCACTCACTCACTCACTCACTCACTCATCACTAATTCTCCAACTTCCCGTGTAGTTAGAAGGCTGAAATTTGGCAGGCTCATTCCTTACAGCTTACTTACAAAAGTTAAGCAGGTTTCATTTCGAAATTTTACACGTAACGGTCATAACGGTCAATAAAGGTCGACAATGTCCGCCATGTTGAACTTTCTTATTTATGGCCCCATCTTCACGAAATTTGGTAGGCGGCTTCCCTGTGCTAACCGAAACCGATGTACTTACTTATTTCGATGGTATGATGCCACTGTCGGCCGCCATATTGAACTTTCCAACGTTACCAATTTTCCAACTTCCCGTGTAGGTAGAAGAATGACCCCGTCTTCACGAAATTTGGTAGGTGGCTTCCTTGCGCTAACCAAAACCGATGTACGTACTTATTTCGGTGGTATGACGCCACTGTCGGCCGCCATATTGAATTTTCCAAACGTCACAAAATCTGCAACTTCCGGTGTAGGTAGAAGGCTGAAATTTGGCAGGCCCATTCCTTACAGCTTACTTACAAAAGTTAAGCAGGTTTCATTTCGAAATTCTACGCGTAATGGTCATAACGGTCAACGATGTCCGCCATATTGAACTTTCTTATTCATGGCCCCATCTTCACGAAATTTGGTAGGCGGCTTCCCTGCGCTAACCGAAACCAATGTACATACTTATTTCGGTGGTATGACGCCACTGTCAGCCGCCATATTGAACTTTCCAACGTCACTAATTCTCTAACTTCCCGTGTAGGTAGAAGGCTGAAATTTGGTACTTATTTCGGTGGTATGATGCCACTGTCAGCCGCCATATTAAACTTTTAACGGAAACCGATGTACGTACTTATTTCATTGGTATGACACCACTGTTGGCCGCCATATTGAACTTTCCAACGTCACTAATTCTCAAAGTTCCTGTGCAGGTAGAAGGCTGAAATTTGGCAGGCTCATTCCTTACAGCTTACTTACAAAAGTTTAGCAGGTTTAATTTAGAAATTCTACGCGTAACGGTCATAACGGCCAACAACGTCCGCCATGTTGAACTTTCTTATTTACGGCCCCATCTTCACGAAATTTGGTAGGTGGCTTCCCTGAGCTAACCGAAACCAATGTACGTACTTATTTCGGTGGTATGATGCCACTGTCGGCCACCATATTGAACTTTTCAACAGTCTTTGTTACTTATGGGCCCATCTTCAAGAAATTTGGTACATGGGTTCCCAACGCTAACTGAATCCTACTTACGTACATATATACGTCCATAGCCTGCAGCTCAGTCACTGTGTGAGGTGGCGTTGGGTCCCCCATCCCAACGCCTCCCACGTTGTTGGCTGCCTGCCTATATAAGGCCGTCCGTCGCTCCAGTCTCTACATTCCCTTCCTTCACGTCTCCCTACTGATAACTACAGCCTTTTTGTTTAATCCACGGCTTCTCCGATATTTTATTGTTTGTTTATTACAATTATAGTTATTGTATAGGTATTTTAGACTTACTTTACATTGCTCAGGTACCCATTTCATTTATTAGTCCAACCCCCATTACCATGTCTATCGAGGTGATCACTATCGATCAAAAAACTGTCACTTACCGAGTGGTTTTCATGCCCGGAGTTGGCACCTACCTTTTCCATTCTCTTTGTTACATATTGCACAGCCATATCAGGCTCACTCTTGATATCCGGAGGAACATTGTGTCTTATGTATTGAATGACTGGGACAGGTTCAAGGTGTGGACTGATGACGGTACAGGAGATAATTATACTACACAGGAGCACTATAAGAGTGAAATGCTTAAGCCCTTCACCTATGGTTCTGCATGTCAGTTGATGGCTGCCGCTGAATTGTTCGGTTGTCGCTTTCAAGTGTACCGAAATGGCCAAATATTTTACACCTTTCGACAACCGCCAATGCCTCTTAAACATCTTAGATTCACAGGTGACGATTTCAGTAGTGGACACTTTGATGTTTATGAGTGTTTAAACTCTCAAAAGCTGGATGTGATTTTATCGATGAAACCGGTTGTGTGCTTACAATGCTTGACAGATGCCGAATGTCACTTCAACACAACAAATCCTGCAAATACTATCGTAATTGAAACAAACCATGAAACTCAAACCGATTATGACAGCAGCAATCCAAGCTGTGAGATTTGAGACAAGATTACTGTTCACATGGCCAACTGTAAGTTACATGCTCAAGAGTAAGCTCAGCACACAGCTTGGTCATATTACAACCGGAGGGCCGAACTGACAACATGGTATACAAAGAGATCCTTAACAAATAATTATTGGCATATTTTCCCTCAGTTTAAAAAGGTTAAATTTTCTTCTTAATAAAAATTTTAAGGCACTACTTCGCCGCTGCGAAGCGCGGGTATTTTGCTAGTCATTAATATTTCAGTAGATGTTCTCTTTTCCTCTTCCTCATCCTCTTTTCCCACTCTTTCCCTTCATGGACTCCTTGGTTATCCACTGTGTTGTCAGTTCCATCTTTCCTCCTTTGCGTCGCTCATTCCTTAGGGTACATTTTTTCAGCGGTGAGAGCTGCTGCCATTTGCTGTCATCTCTGCACTGGCCCGGCCATTGGAAGCTCCAAGAGGACTCCTTAGTCTCCAGGTCGTGGCGGTCAGACAGCAGCTCACGGCCCACTTGTACTGTTGAGGTACATTTCACTTCATGCTTCTTGGTATGAAAAAGCATTCAGATATCTTCTTGGTGTGTTGTCTTTTGCTGTAATATTCTACTGTGATTTTTCTTACAAATTAAGGTAGAAATAATTTATTTTAATCAAATGCACCTTGTAATGTTTTTAAGGAGAAGACTAGTGTTTAGTTTGCTGGCATTAGAAATAAACATCTTGTGTCTTTCAGGATTGATTTTCAGAATTATGTTGAATTTTAAATTATTTTCCAAATCATTATCTTTGTATTGAGATACAACTTATTAGAAACCATTATTCAGATATCCTAAAATAGCCTGAATTATCTTTTAATTAAACTCTTAGGACAAATGCAATTACAGACATGTCAGATGAGTCAACCAGACGAGCAATTCATTGTTTGTCCGTGTTATCTGTCTCGCTGTGACGTTTCATTGTTTCCTGCTGACCAAGATGGCTGTGACGTCGTAATGTGGACGGCTGTGCAGTGCCGTGGACGTGCGGCCGTTGAGGTCAGTGTTAGACCCCATGGTGGCCATTTCACGACGTGTGAAGGCAGCTCTGGAGCCGTCCACTCTTCTTGTTGGTTTTTTTTTTTAAGTTATTTTGGTAGTTTCCCTTTAACTTTTTTTTTCACTGTTTATATCTCTCTTGTGCTTTTGTGGCAGTATTTGAGTGTCATTTTGTAAAAGTTGTGCTTCATTCATTCATTATTTTACAGCATTGTGGTTTTGGTTTAATTAAATATGTTTGCAAAATCCCATGACAATGAGAAATTCTTCACTTTATAATATCCTGGCCACCTTGGTAACCAGAAGATAATGGACGATTGATTGCCCAGTTGAAAATATGGCAGTATCTGTAGATATAAGTAGGAAATTGACCTCAGACCTGACTAGGAGGCTGTCGTACAGACTACACCAAGAGTCAAGTAAATGAAGCGAACCCTTGCAGGCCCATTTTCAGGTCTCCATTTAGCTTTTCCTTAATGGTCAGTGTTTAGGGGTGCAGGGGGTGAGATAAAAGACTCTGAACCATAAGGTTACCACTTCAGTCCCAATGCCCAGCATGTCACCTAAACCAGCTTTGGATGATGTTTGTCCCCATGTCACAGTTGCATGTTTTATATGCTCAAAAGAAACGGTTATTTATTTATTTTTTTCTAGAGTTGTATCAGCTCCATCGTGACCACATGTATTCATTTCTTAACTTGAGAAAATCCTGGATTAACAGCACCCTGCCTGCACAAAAAACACAGCATCACACAAACCAACATGGTGCAAATTTAAAGTCATTTGACGTCTGATGACTTGCTTTTGGGCCGTGAGATGACATTAGGACTCAGTTTAGTACAGTGGAACCTCAGGTCACGACCGTAATTCATTCCAAAACTTTGGTTGCAACCCAATTTGGTCGTGACCCGAAGTAATTTCTCCCATAGGATTGTACAATACAATTAATCTGTTCCGGACTGTACGAGCTGTATGTAAATATATTTTTTTAAAGATTTTAAGCACAAAAATAGTTAATTATACCATAGAATGCACAGTGTTATAGTGAACTAAATGTAAAAAAACATTGAATAACACTGAGAAAACCTTGAACAGAGAAAGCTAGCATTGCAAGAATTCACGCTACAGCCTTACGAACCGCTCTCTGTAAGCACTTCTTTTAATGAGTTTTAAGCACAGGGAAAAAATTAACATTTGAAAAATCTTTAATTTATACAAAAACTAACCATAAACAACCAAGAAAACTAACCTTGCATGAGTCGAGTTCTGGCATGAAGGAAGTGAGGAGGAAGCTGGGTGGAGAGGAGATCACAGTTTTGAGGTAAAGTCTGTGATGATGTGGGTTCGCTGCATGCTCCCATCTCGCTTCCGGGAGCCCTTAAACCCGTCACCGTCGGTAATGTTACCGATGAGCACGACAGTGAGGCACTACAAGTAGAGAATCCATTCCTGGACGGGTTTATCCATTCCCGGGAATTCAGGAATCCCGGGCTCCCGGGGATGACACAGTGCATGGGCATCTCACATGTGAACGGTTTTAGAATGACCGACATTTATTTTTAATGAAACTACTGCAATATGTTGACACCAATAAAAGACTAACCTTATCTATAAGCAGTTCATGCTGTCATATACGTACTGTACATGTATCTAGTTAGTTGCGGTAATAAGAGCATGTGAAAGTACAATGTGTCCAGTGTGCGGTCGTCCAGGCGAGAGCGCACCTTCGTGCAGAGTACGCCAGCTGCTGAGAAAGCACGCTCTGCCTCCACTGAAGTAGGCGGCACAGTCATCAGATGCTGATACACTTGTTCTAAACAACGCCTACGCTTGCTGTTGCTCTGAAACACCGCCATTTCCGCTTTTACTGATGCATCCAGTTTCTTCTCATCATTCCCAGTCCACTGTGCTCAGTCTTAGTTGGAGCCGGGAGACTGGCTGCTGCTGGTCTGTTGTTGACTGAATTAATTGGCAACACACTACACCGTGGGCCAAAAAACCGTGCCACTTAATTATTTTCAACTATAACTCTGTTATTTCTTGATTGATTTTTACACTTTTACATGCTACTGTATATATGTGAGCTTGGCTGTCCCCGGTTGCTGTAATTCCCGGGAATGAAAAATGTCTGGGAATGTCCGGGAAATTCCCGGGAATGGATTCCCTAACTACAATGGAGCAATCGGATGGTGCAAAAAGTGCCAAGTGCTTTTATTAAAATCAACAAAACAACAATCAAAAACAAAGTCCAAATTAAAGTGCAGTGCTTTCAGAATCCATCAATAAATAAATGATCCCATAAAAACAGAAGTGAAGTGGAGGTTAAAATCCAATAGAAAAAAGTCTTCATTAAATACAACGAGATTAAAACAATGCTCGAAGCAGTCTCTTTAAAAACAAGCCCAGTGCATTCTTTAACTGCCTTCTCGCGCTCTCTCTCTCTCTCTCTCTCACTCGCTCGATCTCTCGCGCTCTCTCTCTCTCGCTCACTCGCTCGCTGCACAGGAAGAGACTGAACATGTGCGGAAATCATCGGCATGTACGAACCGGAAGGGAAACTGGCTTGTTCGTCACCCGAGTGTGTGGTCGTGAACAGATGCAGAAGTTTGCCGAACTTTTTGGTTGTAACCCGGTTTGTACGTGGTCCGAGATGTTCGTGACCCGAGGTTTCACTGTACTTAGAATAGTGTAATGTTTCAGCCAGGGTCCCTCCCGTAGCTGGGCTTCAGATTCCTATGTTATGTCTCTTTTGTTCATTCTTGATTCTCATATTTATTTTAATTATATGCCTCATTCTTTAATTTTGATGTTCTGTACGTATGTAAGCTGCCTTTGTTGTGCTCCATGTGTTTTGTGGGTGCCCCCCCCCCCCACAGCAGCTGTCCTCCGCTCTATAAAACTGGAGGGTCTCCCACGGCTGCTGGCGGTTCATTTCAAACATGCTAGGAAGCGTGTGGTGAGCTGCTATGATATTTCTGTGTCTTTGATTGTTTTTTTGGATATTTTGGAATCTGTGCTTTGTTTTTTGTCCGTGTCTTGAATTCTCTACTGGGACTCGGTTTGCTTGGACTGCTTTGTGTTGCTGGCACCTTTTTTATGCTTTTTGGTGCTTTTCATAGCGTCACAGTGTAACCAAGAATTCTATGAGAATAAACTTATTATTTTATAAAGATGCTACGTTTATCGTTATATATATGGCCAGGATTTGACATGACCTCCAGAACCCAGCGGGCACTTTTGGAATTTTTGGATTTTAGGACTCCTAATTCATGACAAGTAGGATAGGGGTGTCAAACACAGGTCCTGAAGTGCCACGCTGGTTGGAAGTTTTCATCCTGACCCCGTTTCTTAATTCGTAACAAGCTACTGCTTCTAACCAGCAGTGGAAGAGCAGAGAGTTGTCAAGCCAGCCAACACGGGGGCCTCAAATCCAATTTCGTTTTCACCCCAAACATTGAAATCAGCTTTTGCTGTTACGGCTTATTAGTGTTTTCAGTCTGCCATGCCAGATATTTCTAGAAAAGTTTATTTTCCTTTTTTTTTGAGAATACCATCCACATTTTTTGTGGATCAGAGCAGATAAATATTTCTCAGACTTTCATTTTTTCCTTTTTCTAATATTTTATTGAAGCAGATTTTGCAATTTGGATACCTGTCCTTGGTTCGCTCGCTTTGCATCTCTTTATTCTTTAGCTACTGGTTAGGGAGAGATGAAGCAATCTTAAAAGCAAGTCCAATTAAAATGACGTCAAAAGACGTCTGTTCAGTTAGCTGCATTAATTGGTTAATAATTAAGAAAGTGGGTGGAATGAAAACCTGCAGCCACTGCAGCCCACTAGGATTTCAGTTTGACACCCACGCTAAGAAGAAGGATCCACAAATTCGAATGACACGAAGGGTGCCAGCTTGTGGAGCAGCCGCTCTGTCCTTTGCGCCACGGTGCATCTCCTAATATGTAAAGCAAAAAGGCGGATGTACCCTCGCCATGCATTTTTAGGAAGGATTAAGCAGAACATTTTTAGAATTTCAGCTGCAGTACCTTTTCTCAGTTAAGAAAATAAATTATCAGTTTCTACTCTCAAAAGACATGTTAATTAATTATAGAGATGTTCCAAAAATACCTTTTAAGTAGTGCAATAATCCCAGAAGTTTGGCTCCCAGGATGGCTTCAAGGAAGTGAAGAATGTCCGTTCGAGTCGGTTTCATTCACAAAACAAAACAGTTGATTGGCAGAGCGTTTCTAAAAAGCAGCGTGCAAAAGCCGCTTTAAAGCCGAGAGTAATTTGACAACAATCACGGCGGCAAACGTATCGGTGATTATTGTAATATTTTGACCCTACCCCTGCGCCAGTATCAGCTTTTGGCTCGCAGGAAAATGTGTTAATACCCCAGCCAATAATGAAGCACACAAAGCGCATTAAGCAAGTGCCACCTTTACTCCTACTTCACTGTAGGACTCTTTGCTTCTGAAACAAGAGGGGGAAAAACAGATAATGTGCAATAATTAATCTATCCAGTACAAATATGGAAACAGACGGCTGCTGTGTGGTGATAATAGAACAAACATCCCAGTAGAGAGGTGCTCATCTTGAGAATGCAGCCGGCGACAGGGCTCGGGTTTGGAACAGAGCACTCTTATTTTGATCAACTCCATTCAATGTGCTAGCAGTCTGCTTTTGTGTTAATTTAAGAAAAAAAATTCCTGGTATAAACTGTCTGTTGCTTGAAGGCAAAAAAAAAAAAATCACAGTCAAGCTTGCCATGTTTTAGCTGTCTAGCTAGAGGGGGAGATGATTATACATTACATTCACGTAAAAGCCGAGGAAAGCACATTTGGTTATAAAAGTGTGCATTGATTTTATGAACAAAAGCATTAAGCATTGAAAAACAAGGTTAGTGAAGCCTGTTTTTATGTCGTTTATGTGCTGTGTGGTATATTAAAACAGAATTTCACCTACTCACACAGTGTATGAGTAATTTCAATGGGTTTGAGTAAGATGTTCCTCTTAGTGACATTTTACATTTTTATTTATACCAATGCACACTCTATAAACAATTTTAAGATCATCGGCATATGTTTGCCTTTGTCATCAAATACAGATTGCTGTTGATGATTATAAACTTTGCAGAAGACAGGGGGCATTCTTCAGCTGTCCTGGAACCCAGAATAATGCCAAGGTGTTCCCATAAAGCAGGGGTGCCCCATGCGTCGATTGCGATCGACCGGTAGATTGCAAAGGTAATGCAGATAGATCACGTTGCATTCAAAAAAATTTTTTTAAATGTTAGTCTATCATATATCCTCCCTATGGCATTTGCCACTTGATTGACATACAGGGCGGCCAGTCTGAAATCTCTTTTCTTCTAACACACTGGTCATCCTGCACTCACGATGAAACGCGCGGGCTACTGCAAAACTCCGGCTGTGATCTAGTTAGCCTTCCAATTTACTGTATATCGACTAAAGAAGGAATTTAAAACAAAAATGGTTGGGGAGGGTATGGGCTGAATGTGGAATTGGAAGAGGATTTTTTTTCTCACAATGTCACAATCGAAGTGCGTTTGTCTGATCTGTCAATCTATCATTGCTATTCCAAAGAAGGAAAATGTGGAAAGGCACTTTCGAACTGTTCATAAAAACTACGAAACTGACGTCCTTCCAAAAAGCGATCTGAGAAAGAGAAAGGAGAGGGAACTAAAATCGCAGTTAATCGGACAGCTGTCATTTTTCACTCGGCTGAATTCAAAAGCTCCTTGACTGAATTATTCGGCTCTGCTTATTCATGCGAGTCAGCCTTCATGCTGTTGTTCTGCAACTTCTGCTCCAGCTTTCTCCTGTACTGCTCTTTCACCGCCCTGAGTTGGACTCGGAGTTCCTTCTGCACGTGCTTGAGCTCATGCTGATCACCACCTTTAAAAGCCCTTTTCTTCTGGTTCAAAAGGCCCTTGATGTCACTTGTATCCCATGGCTTGTTGTTAGCATAGCAGCGTACTGTTCTTACTGGAACTACAATGTCCATACAGAACTTGATGTAATCAGTTGTGCATTCAACAGCCTCTTCAATGTTCTCACTATGTGACCCCAAGAATATATCCCAGTCTGTAGTTCCAAAGCAGTCTCTCAGAGCCTTTTATCCTTTTATCCGGTTATGCAAGGTACGATAACATACATTTTATGTATAAAGTATACTCAGTATATATATATATATATATATAGCATTTTTAATGTAAGTAGATCATTTCGACCTGGTCATTTTAAAAGTAGCTTGCAAGCTGAAAAAAATGTGGGCACCCCTGCCATAAAGGATGTGGTTATTAAACAAATAATCACACAAGCAGCGACAACCAATGGGAGCAACACAAAGTAAAAATAAATTGAGAAATAATAAATCTGCTGCTCCTTGTGCCTCCTCACCCAGTCTTAAATCTGCCATGTACAATAAGTTATTTTGTTCAATCCCCATATCCTCACTGAACCCACTTGCCAATCTGGCACATCTTCATCAAACTCCACATTTGAAAGTGACTTCAGACCCCCTCCAGGGGATACCTCTGGCCATGCCACCGGGATTACAGTACTTCTGGGGTCAGAGAAGTCCCTATATTGGCACAGTGGTCTCTGGTCTCCCTGCAGCTCTAAGCCTTCTGCTAAGGCTCAGGGTTCAAGGTTAGCTTTATTTGTCATTCAAAACCACACTGAGCAGTGCATAGCAGAATGACATTGCATCAGACAGCCTGATTATGTGCAAGAACACTCAACAAAGACAAAGAAGAATAATAACAAAAATAGACAAGAACAGAAAAAACAGCAGAGAATCACCAACGTACAAACAAACACCCTTCACAACATAATCCACCGATAAATGACAGAAGTTTCTATTGCACAGATAAGTTGTACAGTATATGGTACTGTATTAATCATTGTTTAAGGGTCTTGGTCTACAATACACCTTATAGTGCTACGTGAACACTTCTCCAGTGGTGAACCTGGGGTCATGGGGGTGTTTCAGGTCTCATGTCCTAGAGGTGCACTGCTCCACAAATCCCCCCTCACAGCCCCCACAAGGCCTTTTCTGTGGCCTCCAGGATGTTATTGGTGCCTCTTCTGCTCTGTAGTCCTTTAGTTCCAAGAAGTTCACTGTAATGAATGGCCCACAGAGTCCCATCACCCAACTTGGACTGGTTCACAGCGGGCTCCCCAGCCATGCCCCGGCAATCTGCAACAAGATCTGCATATTTAGTCCTTCTGTGCTCATTGGCTTCGACCATTCAGTCTTCCCACGGGACAGCAAGTTCCAACAAGACCACATCCTTTTAAGATTGTGATGTTTACACCATATCCAGGCAGAGCAGAGTCGTTGTGATGTTGTCTGGGATCTTAAGCTGCCTTCCTAGGTCACTTTGGAATTGCCAGTTCAACGTGGTAGCAAGAAACCCTCCAAAGGAGCCAAGCAGATGATGTACCTTCTCCCCAGCTTTGATGAAGGCAGTTGACTACTTGGGGGCATGCTGATTCTTATTAGCTTGAAATGCTGTTCTTATTGTAACTTTTTTCGGGAAGAAACTGAGGATGTGCTCCAAAATGTGCTTCTTCTGGCAGAGTTGGCATGCTGGAGTGCTTTGCCATACCACAGCAATGAAGTTTGGCCAGGCTTGGGAGAACATCATAAACTTATTTGAGGAGAAACTTGATACCCAATGGCTCAGATGTCCAGAGCTCTGTCTAGGTGACCTCTGTATGCTCCCATCTGGATCCATGCACCTTATTTGTATATGCTGACCATCTTGCTGCTGTTTTTCTTCCACCCCAGCTCATATCTCATCCTGAACCAGTTGGTGCTTCTCCTTTCAATGGCCTTTATCATAGCGTGGTTTCGATAACCTCCCAGTCCTATCTGCCCCAGTGCCACAGTTCCCAACAAGATGCTTTGTTTTTTTGTGATCAGAATGTTTTAGTTTATGATCAGTAATCACAAAAAACACATTTAGGCATTACTCAAATCCATCAAGATGTGCCACACTGTGCCTCTGCTCTATCGACGACTTCCTTTGCCTGCCACTTCCCTCCCATCTTCCTGCCGAAGCGACTTTAATGTCAGAGGAATTTTAGTACATCGTAACTTTCATGGCTTGACAAACTTTGAAGTCCTCTGACAAGTTGCTAATGGGAAGCTTCGGCTGTCCATACAATTTAATACAGACTGATTAAGGTCTAAGGGAGCCCCAACCAACTCCGGAGGAACTGACGGGTGGTCTTCTCAAGTGCCTTGGCTGGTGTCTTTGGCACTTTGTAGACAAGAATTGGCCAGAGTGTTCGTGGTAGGACTCCATGTTGGTTCAGCCAATCTTTACATTTTCCTGGACCTCAGTCTGTCAATTGCGGTCTACCAGGTTGTCAAGTCACTCAGTTTGTTGGATTGTGACCGTGTCCTTCCAGACTATTGACCATTTTTTCTATCACTGTTGAAATCTGGGTCCCTTCTAAGGTAAAATGGAATGGATTGGCCACTTGTCCCTTCTTCAGGACTGGAGACCTGAACTTGGCTGGTTTAAAACTCATCCTTGCCCATGAGATGAACTGTTGCAGCCCTTGTAGGAGCCATCTATACCCAGGAACAGATGTTGTTACTGTTAGATCATCCACAGATGTTCTTATGGGGTAGTGTCGAGTTCTAGATCTGGACATGGAACTTCTACATTCCACCTCCAATAATGTCAGATTGTGCAACCATTGATCACGCCCTTCTCAAGCTGGTGGCAGGTGGATTGTAGTGACCCTGAGGAGACCCTCAACCAGAATTTTCTATGATAGTCTGGAATGAGGTTTCTAGTCTAATCACTAGTGGGATGAAACTTTTATGAGATGTGGCAGTTCCGCACCGTATGCCTCAGTACAGCTTGCCAGAGAGTAGAAGGGCAAACAGTCCATTACTGCGGTGAGTGTGGTGGTGGTGGCAGGTAGAGATGCCCCAATGATATTCTTAGCTGCTCTTACCACTGTCGTCAGGGAAATCCAATCTGAGGGATTACAAGGCCAATACCAGGCAGAAATGCAGGTGGTCAATACACTCTGTGTACTACCGCTATAGAAAAAAAGGGGTTGGGGGGGCAATGAATCATGGTAAACTGTTAGCTTTAGTGGAGCAGCAGTTGATGTAAAGTTACATGGATTACCGGAAGTTACACACATTTAGATTTCTAAACACACCTGTAAGTGCAGCACGAGCCTCTTCTTTGTACTTTCGTTTTTTTTCTTTTCTGTGCTTCTGACTGGTGTTGGAATTTATCACAACAGGTGACTGTCAACAACGTTAGTTTGACGATTCATGAAACGGCAATAACCCCTACAGAGCCAGGCTGTGGCCCTCCAGAGCTCTGCTCCGTTGAGGAGGTTGTCAGTGATATTGCGCGGTAGGCCAACTAAACCAAGCGACAAAAGCGTGCAATCTAATTGGCTCTCCAGCAAAGCTCCAAACTGTCTGTGGTCTGTGAGCCCCCAGTAGGCATCCCTCTATTGGCTCTGGTGCCAGCATTCGCCTTCTAACTGTCTGGAGGTGTTTTCTCCTTGTCCTCTGTCTGCTCTCACACAAGCATCTGCAGTATCACGTGCCGTGTGGTATACTGGTGACCACCCCAGATGCTCCGCGTCTCGTTCCATTATGCTGCCCCTCCTTGACCCTTGCATGGGTACACCAAACACTTGGAGGTAATGCCACCCATGTTGTTATTCTATAGGCTTAGCAAATTGTGTTACCATTCCCAGCATACAATTTACTAAGGCTTTGCGTGCCATTCCATGCCACTTTTCTGTGCCTGCACTGACCAAGTAAATCAGGCCCCTGGTTGGAACTTTAATTTTCCTTCTAAATGCAGGTCTCCGGAGTTTCACAGTTTTAGCATTTTGTTGTTGACTTCTCTAGACTAAAAGCGCACTGTCATTTCCATTTACTGTCCACGTTATCAAATGTAATGTATAAGCACGTTGACCCTGAGCCCTTTTAAAATATTTAATTTCATACCTAACAGATTGACCTACCCAGACGCTATAATATAGAAATTACTCTCACCTCAAGTGGGGCTTCTTTATAAGGAAATGCAGAACAGTTAATTTATTCAGAAATTTGAGGGTAGATTCAAAACCCAAATCAGCAAAGGATTATTCAGCTCTTTTGGGAATAAATAAAGGAAAATTCTAACCATTAAATAAATTTGAATTGTACACACTCGGATTTGCCATTCGGCCCGTGTCTCATTGATGCTCTTTTGCCTTCTCCAGGGTGCCAGGCATCTTTCTCGCTCCTTCCCCCTCTTCCTGATCCCGAGAGATTCCTGACCGTGACTTCTGTTTCTCAGCTTTTAAATATTCCATTCCATTAGCTTCTTTCCACCATGGCAACTGAGCTCATATTCTAACATGGGATTTTCCAATATCCCTATTAGCTGAGCCAGATTATCAGGCTACACGGGGGTCTTATCAGTTGCTTGTGATGTAAATTCATATGCAGGGTGCTCTGTGATCAGTGTAATTGATTTTTCATCATTGTTTTCCAGTAGATATACCTCAATTGAACAACAAAGGAATATCCCCCAGCAATTCTTAAGACTGTGAAACATATTTTGCAGATTATTTACGTCTGCTTTTAGTATTAAGCTTAATGGAAACGTGTTACATACGGTCGTAGTGCTGCATCTGAACAAAAACTGAGATGATCATGTGAAATAAAAGATTCACTTCAAGCTTTAAAACCCACCTCCATGTTATGGTAAATGTATCGAACTGATTCAGATCTGATCTTGCTTTAAGAGAAAATTTGATTTGCTTAGGGAAGCTTTTAAAGCATTAACCCTAATGGACGCTCTTCACCTTTACTTCAGTAAACAGTTAACTCAGATCAGTAAAATCCAAAAGAAACTGCAAAAAAAAAAAAAAATAAGGAAAGTCAATCCTGCTAAAATCAAAACTACTTTAGCTGCAGATGAAATTTCTGAGGTCCCATCTGTCTTGCTGACACGCCACTCGTTACCGTCAGTATTTTTTTTTTTTTACAGCTTCCTGCACTTCTCCTGTGTCATTTTATACTTAAGCAGATGGACTTGGAGTATAATAGGTTCCCATTTTCTGTCCAGTCAATGAAAAAGAATGACATGACTCTGCATGAAAGGATTTTATATATGAATTCCCAAGGGACAAACAGTCTGTTATAGTCCCAAGAATGACATGATTCTCTATGAAAGGATTTGGTACATCAATTCCCAAAGGGCTGCGCAGTCTGTTACAGTTGCAATGAGGGCAACCTATGACCTTTTGTGTGTCTCTTTTGTTATTCAGTGAGGCTGTCCGAAAAGGCCGTCTTAGAGCTCCGTCTCCTCACAAGATACTCCAGTTCATTCTGGCAACTTAATAACAGGTCTTTCACAAGGAAAACGAACCCTCATTTCGATTAATACAGACTTCTTGAACAAGGCCTCTTGCTTGTATGTTACAAACGGAATTGTTTGTGCAATACTGATTATTTCAATTCCATAATAGGAAGTCTAAATGCTTGAGAAATCAAAAGCTCTCCTAGGTTCTTAGAGGATTAAATGATTACCATCTCTCATTGCTCCTGATCTTATAATCAAGTTCAAAATGCCACTAGATACCTCTACTGAAGTGATTATGTGTTTGTCGCAGATGTGGCTTAATCTATGCCGAGACGTCAGGAAAGG
>JANRMT010062800.1:4012058-4036508 GCA_026402145.1 Polypterus bichir lapradei
TATATATATATATATATATATATATATATATATTCCCTTTTTAAGTCTATTACAAGCAGCATTAGACAAATGATATCTTTTTTTCTTAGTAGCCAAGTTTCAAGTTAGAAACACTGTGAATTCAGAAACGCACGTGTTTTAACTTATGTTATTTTGAGAACGACGCAGGGACTATGCGTGTGCCTCACCAATTTGGAGCGGGTGAGGTTGTTTGGGGGATGTGGGTAATGTTGAGAGTCTGTGACGTGTTACGGTCAAAGCTGTGAGTTCAGTAAGAAATGAAGTGTTACAAAATTCACCACTTCCACCTCAAATTTTTTCCACCTGGAAAGTTGAAATCCAAGGTTAGCACGCTAGTGACATTTGGCTCAGGTGCCCCCCCTTTAATAAAAATTACATTTTACAGGAACAGTGAGTGTCACTCTGGACATCTCAAATGGATAGTACAAATAATCCACAGTGGCCATTATAAAATAATATTTAAGTCCTCAGTCGAATATTTTTATAAAATTGCTGTCATATGTTGTATTTGCTTTTGATACACACACACGGTTTCAGAAAATGTGTTTAAAATTACAAACTGAGCTGTCATTATTTTTTAGAGTGCCCTACGCTTTTGGACCACCTCAAGCAGCGATAAAGCAGCATTTGTACCACTGAGCTTTGATGAGACAGAAGTCAGTGCTCGGACCACTATCCGTTTTCTTCATTTTAAGTCCACGCTGTTCTGTCCTGCCAGTGTATTCCCGATTGTTGTCCTTTGAAACACACCATAAACGTCTTCCCTAGCTTTATCCTTCTGGAAAAGGGGTGCAGCTTGTTCTCCATGAACGCTTTGTGGTGTTGTGCATTCCATGAATGTCACCAGTCTCCTCTACTGAGGCCTTCTCAGGTGATGCGGTGACCTGGCCGGTGTACTCCACATAAACTGTTTAGCATCAGAAATGCCTAACTTGGTATTAGGAGACCACAAGACTTTTGTCAACTATCTTCTAGACTACACTGTTTTTTCCCCCTCCATTGAAGGCTACAGTCTCGTAAAGGACCTTCTTGTGGAATGCCTCGGAGATTTTGACATGGACATCGGCTTTGGTTGCAACCACACAGTTCTTAAGTCACTGGTTTTACTTCTGCTCCCTTAAGCGGGTGGTGACGGTTTGTATGTTCTCCACTTCTGTACAATGGAATGTTGAATTTCTTTCAATTGGCTTTATATCCCTCCCTAGACATTTTCCTAAAATCAGACCCCTTAAGGCTCTATCACATATCATGACTTTCCAGTGATTTTTCCATTGCAGACTTTATTGACATAAGTTTAGAGAGTCGTGGACAGTGTGACTCCTGTGACCAGAGGTTGTGTGGTTTGACTACCTCAGCCTCTCCATCCAGCTATTTTATGACATTTTTGATAAGGTGCCACATGAGAGGTTGGGCATCAAACTAAAAGAAGTGGCAGTTCAGGGTGATGTTTTTAGATTGGTGCAGAATTGGCCCAGACACAGGAAGCAGAGGGTCATGGTGCGAGGAACCTCATCAGAACTGGCCGATGTTAAGAGTGGTGACCAGCAGGGGTCAGTGCTGTGGCCACTGCTATTATTAATATATAGAAATGAGTTAGATAGGAATATAAGTAACAAGCTGGTTAAATTTGCAGATGATACCAAGATAGGTGGATTAGCAGATAATTTGGAATCCGTTATATCATCACAGAAGGACTTGGACAGCATACAGGATTGGGCAGATTTGTGGCAGATGAAATTTAATGTCAGTAAATGTAAAGAATTACACATAGGAAGTAAAAATGTTAGGTTTGAATACACAATGGGCGGTCAGTAAACTGAGAGTACACCTTATGAGAAGGATTTAGGAGTCATAGTGGACTCTATGCTATCGACTTCCCGACAGTGTTCAGAAGTCATTAAGAAAGCTAACAGAATGTCAGGTTATATAACACGATGTGTGGAGTACAAGTCACAGGAGGTTCTGCTCAACCTTTGTAACACACTGGTGAGGCCTCATCTGGAGTACTGGGCGCAGTTTTGGTCTCCAGGCTACAGAAAGGACATAGCAGCACAAGAGAAGGTCCAGAGAAGAGCAACGAGGCTGATTCAGGGCTACAGGGGATGAGTTATGAAGAAAGATGAAAAAAGCTGAGCCTTTACAGTTTAAACAAAAGAAGATTAATAGGAGACCTGATTGAAGTGTTTAAAATCATGAAGGGAATTAGTACAGTGGATCAAGATGGTGACTTTAAATTGAGTTCATCAGAAACACAGTTGGAAACTTGTTAAGGGTAAACTTCACATAAACATGAGGAAGTTTTTCTTTACACGAAGAACGATAGACACTTGTAGTGTGGTAGACAGTTTGACTTTAGGGACTTTCAAAACTTGACTTGATGTTTTTTTGGAAGAAATAAGTGGATAGGACTGGCAAGCTTTGTTGGGCTGAATGGCCTGTTCTCGTCTAGAGTGTCCTAATGTTCTAAGCGTCAGGACTGGGCAAGAGCTGACAACCCCTGAGTGCACAGCTGGACGCACAACGTATATCAGAAGAGAGGCTCACAGTCTTCTGTTTCATTTTAAACCACAAAAGAATGAGCAAAAAAAGAGAAAAGAAATGCGAAGAGGGGCTGAGATTGTGGGTGAACTTGCCATTTGGTAAGCACCAGCTCTAGCAGGCAGCACGTAATTGGCTATGGCACACTCACAATACTTTGGAAACGTGAAACTGTGCTGGAAAGCCATTACGGGATTATTTAATTTCAGATGCCGTGCGATTTCTAGTCGTTTAATCTGACAGGTGACAAGATCAGGGACTTCCCCAAAGACATCCCATCCCCTTTGACTAAAAGTCATGTAATGTGATGTCGGCTTTATGGGCCTAGAATGCCTGTTTGTCATCTTTCTGTCGCTTTGTCTTTTGAAAGTCACTGTCATGCAGTGGGACATCACACACACACACACACACACAGAGAGAGGGTTTATTTTCACAGATGAATTTGAATTGAAGCACATGATCCACAGGTGAAATTAATCAACAAATGATATGATGTTTAATATATCAGAGCAGATATTTACGCTTTGGTACAAAGACTTTTTTTTTGATTAGATGATTTCCATCTTTCTTTTTATGTAAATTGTTGAAAGTTTTTGACATTTTCCATTTGATTTGACACTGTGTGAAAAGCCTTATAGATCATCGAGGAGTAAAAGCCTCATTAACTGCGTATGAAGTTCAACACCACAGGCAGCAAAATGGAAAACACGTGTTGGGAAACGAGTATGGCTGTCAAAGTGATGCACAAAAAATTAACTAACAAGTCGGTGTAATTTGTAGTCAGCACTAACTTAGGTGGAGTTTCAGATTAAAATCTGTACCGTACAAGAACAAAATTTGGTTCTTGGCAGATGTGGCATATTAGGTTTTCTACAAATAAATGGAAAGTCTTACTCATAGAAAGTAAAACTATTCAGTACAATTGCACAATGGGGAGGCAGTTGGGATGGAGGACCTCAGGAGACCCTCTGGGGGGTTCTAGTAGACCCGTCCTTATCCTCAGGGTGTCTGTCAATGGACATCAAAGGAGAAGATGAAGATACTGGCCTATAGTGTCTTCATGAAGCGCTGCAGGAGCTTTTATACGCATGCATGTTTATCTGAGGTCCTGAGTTGTCTATAGAAGGTAAGCGGGAGAATTCATTGATAGAAAAGAAAGTGAAATAGTTGACCCCTAAATGTTTTTGGTATCCTGGGTTTTATTTGGCCATTACATTATAACGTAGAGTCAGTCTGGCCATGCAGAGACATTAAAGTGATTTATGGCAGACCATTCTATGATTTCTACCGTGTAATCTCATTTTCCAGAGGAATTTATGTCCACATTATCCTTCTTGTTTTAGTAAATCTCTATTTTTCTATTTCTATTTTTTGTATATGTTTGAAATCAGAAGCAGACCATCATTTCTTTCTAAACATGTACACTGTATCTTTGCTGTAGCCCCTGTTTTATTGATTTCTTTTTGCTTGCCTGGTCCCTGTATGCATTTTGAGTGTAAACCTTCAGTAAATGTTCTCATTCATTGTGGCATCTCCTCGTGCTCACGGCCCTACTGCGACAAAGCAATCCAGTGTCGCACCGACGTCACAAGTGAGGAGTAACGGCACAGGTGACCCCGCACCACCATCAACTCTCTGTTAAGGCGCTAAGTCACCCAGGGGCCTGCAGGGGGGTCGTCAACTGGCCTTGGTGGGGTGGCTTCATTCTGGGAAGGTCAACACTGGCAGTTGTACTCCAGGCAACATAGGATTCTTTTTAATATTGTGTACAGGGGGTCCTCGGGTTACAACGTTTCGACATACGACGTTTCAAGTTTACAACGCTTACCCCCATAAAAACTTAAAAAAACTGAGACATGAGAAGGAATAAAGGTAAGGATTTTTTTACACTCATTTTTTCTGTTACTACAGTACAGTGTACAGTACAGTATATTTATGTCCTTTTCTTTTGTCTCAGGCTTAGATTTTGTGTTTTTATGTTCTAGATTATGATTTTATAAATGTGTTAGGAAAGGTAAGTGACTGAGGCTAGAGTGTGTTTCGACTTACACCAAAATTCGGGTTACATCACAGTTGTAGGAACGGAACTGTGTCGTAAACCGAGGACCCCCTGTATTTATTTAAAAAAAAAGCATCTTTCTCTGAAAAAACCAAAACAAACAATTCCCAAAGAATAATGCATAAAACGTAACTGCTCTGTGTATATCTCTCTATATATACCGTATTTACACGTGTACCACGCGCACATTTTTTCCTGAAAATTAGCATAAGCATTACACGAGGAAATGTAATTCTGTAATGTTTACTTCTTCTGCTTGGGCTCGCTCGCTCTCTCTCTTGCGCACTCACTCGCTCGCTCTCTCTCTCTCACTCGCTCGCTCTCTCTCTCTCTCACGCGCTCGCGCGCTCTCTCACTCGCTCGCTCTCTCTCTTGCTCACTCACTTGTGCTCGCTCTCTCTCTCACTCGCTCGCTCTCTCTCTTGCTCACTCGCTCACTCTCTCTCTCACTCGCTTGCTCTCTCTCTTGCTCACTCACTTGCGCTCTCTCTCTCTCTCACTCGCTCGCTCTCTCTCTCACTCTCTCGCACTCTTGCTCTTGTTTTTGAATCAGTTTGGCGTCATCATTCAGCATACATAGTAGCAAGCGTTTACATTTCTTCGCGGTGGGAGAGAAACTAAAAGTGATTTTGGAAGCAGAGAAGATAGGAAATTGGGCATCAGGTCGCAAGTACGGTGTTCCAGAGTCATGTGTTCAAGATTGGCGACGGAAGAAAGGAAAACTTTCATCATGCAACAAAAGCAGAAGGGCATTTTGTGGATAATGTGCGCTAAACGCTTCCTATACAATCACAACGCACGTCGTACACGGGGCAAAACAATTTTCTTTGTAAAAATTAGGGTGCGTGGTACATGAGTAAAAACGGTAAAATCCAACACCTGTCTCTCTGTCTGTCTGTCTGTCTGTCTGCTTTTCACGAGACAGCTACTTCATGGATTCAAAGCAGATTTTTTTCTATAATTTGCTTGAACATCCCTGTTGATTTTGCGACTTCTCTCATTGCGCTATGTATCATAGTTCGCTTGCAGTACCAATTTATTTTTGCGAATCTGAGAGACACAGCTTTGGGGGGTTTGTCCTCACTCACGTGCCAGCCTCAAGGAGTTCCTTTCCTCCGATTAGCTAGCGAACGAGAGAGCTACTTCATGGATTTAGAGCAGATTTTTTTTCTATAATTTGCTTGAACATCCCTGTTGATTTTGCGACTTCTCTTGCGCTATGTATCATAGTTTCCTTGCAGTACCGATTTATTTGCTCGAATCTGAGAGACACAGCCTTGTCCTCACTCACGTGCCAGCCTTGGGGAGTTCCTTTCCTCCGATTTGCTAGCGAACGAGAGAGCTACTTAACGGATTTAGATTGTTTTTCTTTCTAAAATTTGCTTGAACATTCCAGTTGATTTTGTGATTTCTCTCATCGCGCTAAGAATCATAGTTCACTTGCAGGAGCGATATATTCGCGCTAATCTGAGACAGAGGATGCAGGCCGACGTCAGGACTGGGGAAGCAGGTGGGACCCTCGTCATGGGTGGAGCTGCGGGGGATAGCTAGTATGTAATAAGCAAAACACGTCGCTAGCCCTGAAACCCCATTTTTGACAACAGAAAGCAGCACCTTATACAGGACATTGTTGGCTGTCCATGGGAGCCAAGAAGAAACTCAACCCTGGGCAGATGACAGCCTCATGGCATGGGGGGATCCAGCATGCAACACCTGCAGCAGGCTCTCTAAGCGCCTCTCTGGACTGGCACAGGAGGGAAATCATCCAGAAGAGTCGCATACCCACACGTCTGCCTGCTTCCTAACTAGGAGCCTACAGGCCCCTTTCATCTGAGCATCTTTTAGACGATTTGGAGTGATCTGTTCATACTGCCAACCAAACTGCACAAATGCAGAAGCAGTACGGGAATGGCCTGCCATCTGATGACTGGGGAGAAGCAAAAGCACCGCAGTGTAACAACTATGGAAATAATCCCAGTGAACAATTGGCGCTGTTCCTCAGTTTGGACACGGTGTATCTGTAAAGAATTTAGGCCGCTCTGTGAGACCAGATCACTACCGGGTGTGAGTGTAGTGCAGGAAAGCTGAGAATCTTTAGTGAATTAAAACACGATCTTTTACAGCTTTTCAGGCTGAACCTTTCGATCCATCTGGCATCCTTTCAGTTGCTTTTGTTCACCGAGTAGAAAATTAGCTCCTGCTTTTCTTTCTGTTAGATTTTTTCAATTTAATGTGTAAACAGTGTTCTTTAAAAGCACCAGTAATTCATTCTAAATGTCCAGCACTAAGAGACAAACTGAAGCTTCCAGTTGATTAGGGACTGCTTTGATTAATTTCTCTTTTAATGGATTATTGCAATCAAAGGACATTTTAATTCAGCCCGGACAACAAAATTTGTAATTGCTAGTTCTGTCTGCTTTTGTGATTAATGCATCCACTGTCTGCCACTTCACTGCAATAAAATAATGACACCCTGTGTAACAGAGCTGTACTGTCACTGACTGTGTGTAACTAAGAGGGAATCGGTGACACTTTAGTTTGGGTGCTGCAAAAAGGCGTCTATTATTCATTGACTCTTATGTAAGAAGACCTTAACAAAGACTTCTTGGGGTCTTCATAACACATATAAAACATTAGTGGATCGGTTACTCATCTCTGTGCAGTGTGGCGTATTGCCATGATGGTAAAATAACTTGCTAGTATGAAGTGTGACAGATAGGGGGCGCTGTCGTCCCCTTGAACCCTCAGACCAGACACCAGATAAAAGTCCAGCATAATGACTTTTTATTATAATAAAGTGCACAAAGCACCTTCACCTCCACTATCCAATAATAAATCAATAATACAATTCACAATAACTATAATCCTCCACACTTCCCAGCAGCTCAATCATCCTTCCTTCCAACTCTGCCCAACGCTGGGATCTCCCACAGTCCTTTTTAAAGTCCTTGACCCGGAAGTGTTTCTCTCTCTCTCTGTCCATGTGACTCTGCCACACTTCTGGGCTCTTAAAACAATGACAAGCGACAAGCAAAACACGCAGCTCGCAGCAGATGATCCGACCGACTTTCTACTTTCGTGCGTTCAGCCACCCTAACCCCGCCCCCTCTTCACAACGCGAGCGGCAGAGACACAAAGTGACAAAAAGGACAGCGGCTGTACAGGCTTTAAAATGATCGACGGGCAGCATGACAGCAGCCGCCCCAATTCACAACGTGAGCAGCGTTATGCGTCCTGCGAGAAAGAGATTTAACAATGCCCTGGGCCGGAAGTAAAGGACAAGTATTGTTTTTACAAAAGTTTTTAAAGTAAAAATGAAAATAATGCAAATGTAACAATTCCCATGAAAATAACAATCTCTTTAAATTGTATATCTGGTAAACCAAACACAGGGGTGGGCGAGCAGGGGGCAGAGCCCCCTAGTTTGATTAAAGAACAATTCCCAGTAAATGCCCAATTTCCCGTTCCCAGAATCCAGAAACCCTTCCTTCTCTCCTCTGTAGCTGCGAATCCCAGCTTCTCCATTTCTCTCTTTACTTTCCCTTCTAGCTCCTTTTCCAAACTCCTTTGCACCCACTGCACATCTCTGGTCACATTTCACTTTATCAGGATACATGGGCCATTCATATCCTCTTCTTTTCCAGATCGACTAACATCCATATCCATATCCTTTGAGTTCCTACGATTCCCTGCTGAACCCTCACCCCTCAAAATGAGACCAGTAGACAAATCAACAGAATCTTCTACTTTTTCCAATAATTCTTCCACATCCGCCCACACTGCTTGTGCCCTACTGGACTCCCGAACACATGTCAAACTCTGTCCACAACATCATCCACTTTAAGCCCTTCAAAGCGCTGCCCATCCCTTTTGGCTTCACCACTGTAATTATCCACACTTCAGATTTGACCCCTGACTCCTCCATGGTATGCCTAACAGCCTTATACAAATCCTTCTGTTTGCAGCACACAGCAACATCTTGACATTCTCTCTTACTTCTTTTTCAATTCTGTGGCATGATGTGCTACTAATGCTAGGTGAGATGCAGGCAGGCACATTGAAGGTGCTGACTAATGTTAAAGGAGATGCCGTAGGGTGCAGAGGTGAGTTCCAGTTACAGAGGGTTCTCATGTGTCAGCCCCGTTGTGAAAACATAAGCAGCAGTGCCGTACATGAGACTCTGACCAATACGTGAGGAGCAATGGAGGTGCCATCCTGGCTCTGAAACGGGGCTCAGCTCTGTGTCCTCTTAGATTGTTGATGGGTTATAGAGGTTTATCAGTCTGCTCCACACATGTTTTGTAGACCTGGACAAGACGTATCCAGGATGGTACTGGGAGAAATACAACATTATGGGGCTCCTGCTGCTGCCGTATCTGAGGACCACATGATTCCACAAGAGGTTCTTGTTTGAGATATTAAAGTGAAAATAAGTGAGTTTGAGGACCTGATGGTTGTGATTTTCACTGTGCACTGGAGCCATTTGTGATGTTCTTCAGCATCAGGGGAATGGTAAGCATTGTGTGGTCTTGCTCTTGAATGAAGAGAATGTTAGATTATTCAACAGACTGGTGTAAAAGTGGCAACAACGTGGGTCTTATATTGCACTGCATTGATGCAGTAGAAGCTTAATGTCCAGAAAGTGATTATAATTTAGTGGTCAATCAATGCCCCAACCTGACATGTTGTCATGAGTTGTGAGTGGTGACCTGAAGTAACTAGGCTACTGGTACAAGTGGCCAAAATTAGCTTCTTCATTGTTATTGCAGAGCTTGGCTTCTGTGATAGGGCAAGCAGCTTAACAGTCTGGAAGGACCCTCGATTGGAGGTACTGAAGGTTCTCCCTGGGCGTATGTGGTGGGACGTCTACTGGGTTCAGCACACAGACAGGAGACTCAGGACACAATCTAAGGACCGGTGAGCTCTTGGGAACCAGAGGACGATACTGAGGAAAGTGAATTCTGGTCTGAACAGCTCACGCCATTTACAGTGGAGTCCTCAACAACAACATTTATTTCTAGAGCGCATTTTCATACAAATGATGTGGCTCAAAGTGCTTAACAAGATGAAGAAAGAAAAAATATAAAATAAACAAAGAATAAACTAAGGTCCGATGGCCAGGGAGGACAGAAAAAGCAAAAAAAAAACAAAAAACAAAATCTGCAGGGGTTCCAAGGCCACAAGACCACCCAGCCTAACATAAATGATCTCAATCAGTCGTCATAGTTTTCAGGCTTCACGTGGTCAAGTGAGACACTGTGGAATAAAACACATTTTCTCTTCAACTATCCTGCTTGAGATAATTATTGGTTTTACTGTAACTTTGTGTTGTAACTCTCCCTGAACAATACATTTATATAAAAAATAAAAATGAATGAGAGTAGTTAACCAGCACTACTTCTCTATTGACCCCATACGTTTATAGAACACAATGGACAAGCTGTAAGAAACCAAAAAAGTGAAATCCTTCTATTAAACTTAAAATTAAATAACATACAAGGTAACAAATACCCCTCATGTCACATCCCCCAAATACACTAACATGTACTGAGCACACAAAGAATAAAATACACAATCACAAACAAACTGGTGAAGTAAAAAAGCAATTGTGCAAAAAGTCCAACAAATATCCAGGATTACTCATAGTGTGTGTGATGGAATAGAATAAATTGTGCCGGAGTCAGATATAGGGACATCTAACTTGTCCAGTTAATAAAAAATGGAACACATTTAGCCTACCAGTAGAGATTTACCAGGCTCTGTGAGGAACCCAAAATCCTGGAGGTCTTCGCTTTCACCAGAATCAGTTGGGATGTTTTTTCCACTCCTGTATCTCCTTTATGCTCTTTCCACACATTTCACACATCAAGAGTCAGAGCCTGAATAATGGTAGTTCCACGCCAGACCAGGGGGTGGCGAGGTGCACTGACTTTCTCTCTTGATCCTATGCAGACCATTCACAGGAAATCCCACACGGTTTCGGCGGCCATGATGACTTCACTCTCGTTTCCGGCGCCACTTCTGGTCCAGAAGACGCAACTTCCAGTTCCGGCACCAACAATGATGTCACTTCCGGTCCTGATGATGTCACTTCCTGTCCCGGCCTTTAAAGCTGCCATCTTTACACATCTAAATCAGTTCTGTTTTGGACTTTGTACCAAGCACAACTCAACTTACCTATTTGCAGACAGGGCATATTATACAGGTGGCTGCCCCAAACATTTGATGTCTCCTGTGTATTCTTGTCACACCACAATGCCATTTTTTTTCCCATTCTCCATGCGCCTGTATTTAAACCTTTCCTTCCCGTGTAGACTACGTAGTCAATGATGGCTCTGATCGGGGCACTCGACAGACTGAGCCTTTGAGTGTCCTGGATAAAAACCAAGATCCAGGCTTTTAATGACCTCTTAGGCATGGCCATCAGCAGTGTGTCTGTCTGCGGAGAGAGTGTCGAACCTCGTCGAGAGGTTTACTTACCTTGACAGTGACATTCATGTCTCTGGTGACTCTTCCTATGAAGTCAGTAGACGGATTGTGAGTGCATGGGGGGTCATGAGGTCACTGGAAAGGGGTGTGTGGTGCTCCCGATATCTCTACAAAAAGACAAAGGTCCAAGTCCTTAGAGTCATTTTGCTTCCTGTCTTGCTATATGGTTGTGAGACATGGACGCTATCCAGTGACGTGAGACAAAGACTGGACTCCTTTGGTACTGCGTCTCTCTGGAAAATCCTTGAGTACCGTTGGTTTGACTTTGTGTTGCTCATGGAGTCCCGAATGAGGCACATTACCTGCATTGTGAGGGAGCGTCGGTTACGGCACTGCGGCCATGTGGCGCGTTTCCTGAGGGTGATCCGCCTCGCAAGATCCTCATTGCTGAGGACCGAAGTGGCTGGACCAGGCCAAAGGGTCGCCCACGTAACACCTGGCTACGGCAGATAGAGGGTCATTTCCGGAGGGTGGGACTGGACTGTGTGTCTGCCTGGGGGGTTGCAAACCAGGATCCCGAGTTGTTTCACCGTGTAGTGGATGTGGCAACACATTGTACCAGTGCATGCTCCCCAACTTGACTTGACTTGTAGACTCCTCCCCTTACTGCAACCTCATGCTTCCCATTGGTTCCTTTACCGTCATTATTCCTGCTGAAGGTGTTGTAAGGCAGCCGCAATCAGATGACCAGACTTGTGCACCATTAAGGAACAGAAACAATGAAAGGGTGCCAACAGATGATGAAATGAAGGATTCACCTGACAAGTTAGATTAGGCTGCAGCTTCCCCACGACCCAGCTCAGGACAATGCACATTTGGAAGATGGATGGATGCTAACTATATTTTATATTTCTGATTATGGTCCATAAAAGCTTCTGCTGAAAACAGGGCTACAGTGTTCTGTAGAACATGTTGATGCTGCCTGATTCAGCATAATAAGCCATTTGTGTTTTAACCAGTGGTGCAGTTCTTGTTTCAAGAATCTGCATCTGTCAAGGAGAGGAAACCACAGTGGCCGTGAAGGTAATTGTTTGCATGCAATGAAAAAAGCTGTCACCCTACCAACATGTGAGAGGCCCATTTGGAGAGAGCATCCATCAGCTGAGGCACATCTGAACACTGTGGTCACTCCCTGTCAGGTTCTGAATTAAACGAACATTAGATGAGATCTAGATGAGAACAGGCCATTCAGCCCAACAAAGCTCGCCAGTCCTATCCAGTTAATTCTTCTAAAAAAACATCAAGCCAGGTTTTGAAGAGCCCTAAAGTCTTAACTTGGTAACATATTCCATGTTCTCTGTGTAAAGAAAAGCTTCCTAATGTTTGTGCGAAATGTACCCTTCACAAGTTTCCAACTGTGTCCCCGTGTTCTTGATGAGCTCATTTTAAAGTTTCATTCTCGATCCACTGTACAAATTCCCTGCATCATTTTAAACACTTCACTCAGGTCACCTCTTAATCGTCTTTTGCTTAAACTGTAAAGGCTCAGCTCCTTTAATCTTTCCTCATAACTCATCCCCTGTAGCCCTGGAATCGGCTGAGCCGCTCTTCTCTGGACCACCTTTAGTGCTGCTATGTCCTTTTTTGTAGCCTGGAGACCCAAACTGCACACAGGACTCCAGATGAGGTCTCACCAGTGTATTATAAAGGCTGAGCAGAACCATAACTAAAGTCCTGTTGTCTAACACACTACTTGGTCGCTTATTCCAAGTGTCTGTGGTTCTCAGTGTGAAGAAAACCTTCCTAATGTTTGTTTGAAATTTCCCCTTCACAAGTTTCCAACTGTGTCCCCGTGTTCTTGATGAACTCATTTTAAAGTCACCATCTCGATCCACTGTACTGATTCCCTTCATCATTTTAAGCACTTCACTCATGTCTCCTGTTAATTTTCTTTTGCTTAAACTGTAAAGGCTCAGCTCTTTAAATCTTTCCTCATAACTCATCCCCTGTAGCTCCTGAATCAGCCTAGTCGCTCTTCTCTGGACCCCCTTTAGTGCTGTTATGTCCTTTCTGTAGCCTGGAGACCAAAACTGCACCCAAGACTCCAGATGAGGCCTCACCAGTGCATTATAAAGGTTGAGCAGAACCTCCTGTGACTTGTACTCCACACATCAAGGCGCTATATAACCTGACATTCTGTTAGCCTTCTTAATGGCTTCTGAACACTGTCTGGCAGTTGATAGCGTAGCGTCCACTACGACTCCTAAATCCTTCTCATAAGGATTCTAAGACCTCCAACTGTGTATTCAAACCTAACATTTTTTCTTCCTACTTGTAATATTTTATATTTACTGACATTAAATGGGGCGGCGCAGTGGTAGCGCTGCTGCCTCGCAGTAATGAGACCTAGGTTCGCTTCCCAGGTGCGTGGAGTTTGCATGTTCTCCCCGTGCCTGCCTGGGTTTCCTCCCACAGTCCAAAGACATGCAGGTTAGGTGCACTGGTGATTCTAAATTGTCCCTAGTGTGTGTTTGGTGTAGGGGTGAGTGTGTGTGCCCTGCCTGGGATTCGTTCCTGCCTTGCACCCTGTGTTGGCTGGGATTGGCTCCAGCAGACCCCTGTGACCCTGTAGTTAGGATATAGCGGGTTGGATAATGGATGGATGGATGACATTAAATGTCATCTGTCACGAATCTTCCCAAGATTCCCATCTGTCCAAGTCCCTCTGTAATGATTCAGTGGATTCCAGATTATCTGCCGATCCATCTAGCTTGGTGTCATCTGCAAACTTCTGTTTAGTTCCAAAATGACCAAGTTGGGTACAATCCTCCCAAATAAAACAGTCAACCTCATATCTGTCTGCTCTCATTATTTGATTTGATTAAGTCATATTGGCTGAAGATAATTCATAAATTAAATGGATAACTACTTATCCTACATTATAGTATAGTATACTGTAGTTCTATACCTGTCTTGCACTTGTCTTGTGTTTAGCGTAAGTGTACATTGAGAGAACGTTATTTCACGCCACTGTATGATACAATATGGTGTATGGACTTGACTTGACTTGACTTGAAGTCCTCCCTGCTGTTACGATTTCTTGCCGTTACTGACTGGTGGAAGCTCTCCCGTCCATGTTTATAGACTTTCGGTCCTTACGCCGTCGGCCTGTTACCCTGTCGGCGTGTTGGCAGTAGGCTCTGTCACCCGACCGGATACATGCATGTAATCAGGGACCAAGCTGAAGTATCTGGCAATTGTGTATTTTTTATTAGATTTCTGACAGCCGCCAACGAGACTAATCTTTTTACTTGTTCTGTACTCCAGTTACACGGACACATCATACTCATTGATGGGGAAAATGATTCGAGGATCATCATCATCATCTTGTCAGTTCCATGTAAAAATGGGATCATTAGAGCCGTGCTACAGAGCAGCTCTATGTGCTACGAGAGGGAATTCCCAGTGAATCGTGTCATTTGGTCTGAAAGTCTTTGATGTACAAATGCCAAGCGTTGCTCGTTTCACAGCTGCATGTAATTTTTCAGTTAATATTAAGTATATGTTTTAAGTTCATTGGAATGCATTTTGTGTGATTTGGATTGCTCAGGTTGAAATATGTAAAGAATGTTGAAATATTGGTGGTGGTAGCCTTATGGGATTTAGGGGGAATCCCATCAAAAAACCCTTGTAGAATTTTTATAAAATAAATGCTTTGTGTGTGTGCCCTGTGGTGGGCTGGCACCCTGCCCAGGGTTTGTTTCCTGCCTTGTGCCCCGTGTGGGCTGGGATTGGCTCCAGCAGACCCCCGTGACCCTGTAATTAGGATATAACAGGTTGGCTAATGGATGGATGGATACCCTCTTATGCTTGGCTAATGGTTGCAGTCGTGCATCCTTTTTTTTTTTCTATAAACACGAGACAAATCTAAAGAAAACATCAGCAAATTGTTCACGATGCGCTTTTCAGACAGTGACAGCGTAATTGGAGAATGAAATTAACCCTACCAGCATCTGCAGTGCATTCTGCGCATTCTTTAAATTAGCAGCCTTCTTTGCCGCCTTCTTTCTCCTCTGGGTTCTCTTTAAAATATGATGTTGAACGGTTACTTAAAGCAGGCTCCAGAAATATGGAAACACACGAGATCAGTTTGAAAGAAAGCGGAAACACGTTTATTTCAATTACAGTCACTTGCAGTCGTGTCCTGTGTGTGAGACTAACAGATGTAAAGTAGTCGATGCCCTGCAGTTACCTCTTTCACAAAGTTGCAAATATTTTTAGAACACTAAACAAGCAAT
Source organism: Polypterus bichir lapradei (assembly GCA_026402145.1). NCBI lineage: Eukaryota > Metazoa > Chordata > Cladistia > Polypteriformes > Polypteridae > Polypterus > Polypterus bichir. The sequence continues at coordinate 4,027,404 of JANRMT010062800.1, forward strand.
TTGTTGTATGTGTAGTTTTATTTTTTCTTTTGCACACAGTAATTAAAGTACATCAATGTTTCTGAGTAAAGTACAAAGGTGTGCCTGACCTAAAACAATGACATCCCCTGTTGTGCCTCCAGTTTGGTTGCTTTGTGTTCTTCTGTCCTGTGCAAACGCCAGGGTTTGTGCATCTCAGATGTGCTCAACCGAAGTAGCCTGGCACCTGGTGGCCCACAGATGAGATCTGAGGGGGGTTTGGTTTTTTTGGGGTCAGGCATGGCAGCATTACTCTGACTTGTTGTTGGGGAGACCCGCTTACTGAAAAAAAAAGTGAGTCGTCGGATGGATGAATATGTAGTGGATGCCAGGAGCAGGTAAGGTGCCCAGATGCTGGCGCTCCTTGCTGACCATGGTGGGGAGGTGTGTATATGCGGTGACACAGATAACACACCCGTGCAGGCGCGTACCGCTTTACATTACCAGTCCCTCTTGTCCTCCAGTGGACTTTGGTCCAATGAGGAGACACCAAAGGAGGCTCAGGGTCTCCATGTGCTTTGTCTTTTACACCTGCTCTGTACACCAACATTGCACTCTGTTTCTACAGCCCTCGTTAGTATTCACCTTGTTTGGTTGTTTTTTAGAGGATAAGTGCAAACAGAAGTACAGTTAGGTCCACAAATACTTGGACAGAGACGTTTTTTTAATTTTGGTTCTGTACATTACCACAATGAATTTAAAATTAAACAACTCAGATGCAGTTCAAGTGCAGACTTTCAGCTTTAATTCAGTGGGTTGAACAAAACGATTGCATAAAAATGTGAGGCAACCAAACACAATCCCTTCATTTCAGGGGCTCAAAAGTAATTGGACAATTGACTCAAAGGCTATTTCATGGGCAGGTGTGTGCAAGTCCGTCGTTGTGTCTTATCAATTAAGCAGATAAAAGGCCTGGAGTTGATTTGAGGTGTGGTGCTTGCATGTGGAAGATTTTGCTGTGAACAGACAACATGCGGTCAAAGGAGCTCTCCATGCAGGTGAAAGAAGCCATCCTTAAGCTGCGAAAACAGAAAAAACCCATCCGAGAAATTGCTACAATATTACGAGTGGCAAAATCTACAGTCTGGTACATCCTGAGAAAGAAAGCAAGCACTGGTGAACTCAGCAACGCAAAAAGACCTGGACGTCCACGGAAGACAACAGTGGTGGATGATCGCAGAATCACTTCCATGGTGAAGAGAAACCCCTTCACAACAGCCAACCAAGTGAACAACACTCTCCAGGACTTGGTAGGCATCTCGATATCCAAGTCTACCATAAAGAGAAGACTGCATGACAGTAAATCCAGAGGGTGCACTGCAAGGTGCAAGCCACTCATAAGCCTCAAGGATAGAAAGGCTAGATTGGACTTTGCTAAAGAACATTTGAAAAAGCCAGCACAGTTCTGGAAAAACGTTCTTTGGACAGATGAAACCAAGATCAACCTCTACTAGAATGATGGCAAGAAAAAAGTATGGAGAAGGCGTGGAACAGCTCATTATCCAAAGCATAGCACATCATCTGTAAAACACGGTGGAGTCAGGCAGTGTGATGGCTTGGGCGTGCATGGCTGCCAGTGGCACTGGGACACTAGTGTTTATCGATGATGTGACACAGGACAGAAGCAGCCGAATGAATTCTGAGGTGTTCAGAGACATACTGTCTGCTCAAATCCAGCTAAATGACGTCAAATTGATTGGGCGGCGTTTCATGATACAGATGGACAATGACCCAAAACATACAGCCAAAGCAACCCAGGAGTTTATTAAAGCAAAGAAGTGGACAATTCTTGAATGGCCAAGTCAGTCACCTGATCTTAACCCAACTGAGCCTGCATTTCACTTGTTGAAGACTAAACTTCAGACAGAAAGGCCCACAAACAAACAGCAACTGAAAGTAAAGCCGCTGCAGTAAAGGCCTGGCAGAGCAATAAAAAGGAGGAAACCCAGCATCTGGTGACGTCCACGAGTTCAAGATTCAGGCTGGCATTGCCAGCAATGGGTTTTCAACCAAGTATTAGAAATGAACATTTTATTTCAAGTTATTTAATTTGTCCAATTACTTTTGAGCCCCTGAAATGAAGGGATTGTGTTAAATAAAATGCTTTAGTTGCCTCACATTTTTATGCAATCTTTTTGTTCAACCCACTGAATTAAAGCTAAAAGTCTGCACTTCAACTGCATCTGAGTTGTTTCATTTAAAATTCATTAATGTACAGAACCAAAATTAGAAAATAGTTGTCTCTGTCCAAATATTTCTGGGCCTAACTGTATCTATTGTATTGTGCAGCTTACAGCAGTACACATTAGAACCTGAAAATGCAGTACTTAGAATTTAGAACTTTACATTTAAAGTCTCACTGAAGGTGTCCTTTGTAGGCCACAGGTGTACCCTTGGGTGGAATATCATTGTGGTTTTAAATCTGACTCTTTGTCATGGGCTTTACAATAAGGAAAAAAACAAACTTAAAATATTTGTTCATTACTTAACCACCTTATTAAAAGGATAAGTGCCTGTGTATCTCTGTGGCTATTTCTCTGTCATTTCAACAGATGGTGCATCATAAACATTAACACTGCTTTTATGAATCCCGTTCCCGATGGCATATAACAGAGTCATATGCATTGCATTTGTCATTCCAACAGATGACATATCACAAACATTTGTAGTAATGCATTTTATTACTGTAGAAGTTTGTGATATGACATTCGTTGGATATGAATATGGATATTTCAGACTAAGTGAATTAAATAAACACACAAATAATAAGTAGTACTGTGCAATGTGACAATAAATATAGAAAAAGAACATGAAATGTGAGCATAGATAAATAAGTATAGGGGGGTCCAGATCTAATTATGCAATTTTCATTACGCTATAACTTATTAAGTTTATGACATAGAAAATCACCCGAAAAATCCCGGACCATCGAGAACTGTGCGAACTGACGACATGAAGAATCGTCTTTGTGCCGAACTGGAATCTTCCCCACATAAATCAAAGTCATCCAGACGATCTGGATCTGCATAATCAGATCTGGACCACCCTGTATGTCACAGAATATGTTTATGTTGCTTATTTGTTTGTTTGTTTATTTATTTTTGTCCATTTTATTCTTCCACAAGCAAAATTGAATACAGCTTGGATTTAAAGCTGTCACTTTTACTCATCAAAGCTGAGGGGGTGGGCTCTAGCGAGTGCTGGGTTTTCATTGGTTAATAGTCAATGCACTTTCAGCCATCAAATGCCATATTTACAGCAGGCACTTCAGACGCAGATTCTTAATGATGAATTCAGAGATTACAGAATTAAAGTAGCTGCCTCACACGGGAATTCTGAGCAACTTTTTCTTGTATTGGTAGTTGACAGGCACAGGCACAGCTTGAGGACGAGTCATGAACTAGAAGTCCCAAAGTATGTAAGTTCCAAAAGTACTTTCAAACTTGCCTACTAGAGGGGGGATCCCATCAAAAAACCCTTGTAGAATTTTTATAAAATAAATGCTTGGTGTGTGTGTGTGTGTGTGTGCCCTGTAGTGGGCTGGCACCCTGCCCGGGGTTTGTTTCCTGCCTTGCGCCCTGTGTTGGCTGGGATTGGCTCCAGCAGACCCCCGTGACCCTGTAGTTAGGATATAGCGGGTTGGATAATGGATGGATGGATGGATAAAAGAATTATTCTTCACAAAAAAATGTTCTTCAATCACAATGAAGCTCCATGAAGCACAACGGCAAAATGATTTTCCCAGGTCAGTAAGACAATCCTTTACAACCAATTGTCCCAATACAAAATCCCAAGAATATTCAAGATGCGAAGCAAAATGTCATCTTCTTCTTCTTCTTTCGGCTGCTCCCATTAGGGGTTGCCACAACGGATCATCTTCTTCCATATCGTCCTGTTCTCGTCATCTTGCTCTGTCACACCCATCACCTGCATGTCCTCCCTCACCACATCCATAAACCTTCTCTTAGTCCTTCCTCTTTTCCTCTTGCCTGGCAGCTCCATCCTTAACATCCTTCTCCCAATATACCCAGTATCTCTCCTCTGCACATGTCCAAACCAGCAAAGCAAAATATCATAAATCCAGGAAATCACTAAGCACATTAAGTGCACAAAAGCACAAGAACTCATCACTCCTAAGTGCATTTGAAATAAGAACAACAACATTTATTTATATAGCACATTTTCATACAAACAGTAGCTCAAAGTGCTTTACATAATAAAGAATAGAAAAATAAAAGACACAATAAGAAAACAAAATAAGTCAACATTAATTAACATAGAATAAGAGTAAGGTCCAATGGCCAGGGGGGACAGAAAAAACAAAAAAAAAAACTCCAGACGGCTGGAGAAAAAAATAAAATCTGTAGGGAAATGAACCACCAGGAACTGTGGGAGACCCTCTGGAATTTATAGGGCAAAGGGCAGTGCCTGACAGTGATTGGCAGGTGGCCCCGGTGCTTCAGAGACCAACCACAAAACACATGGAACAAAGCAAAAGCACCTTACATATATAGAGAGAAATCAAAAATAAAGAATAATCTACATAATCAACATAAAGAATCAAGACTGAACAAAAGAAACATAAAGCAGAAATTTGAACCTGCCAGCTGAATTATGACAGCATGCGCATAAGACAAAGGATCCCCCAATCAACTCAAGTCTGTAGTCCACTCTGCGAATGATTCACCAATCAAAATAGAGCGCTTTTTAGAGCTCGCGCTCTCAGCTTTGACAAGTTTAAATGACAGTTTTAAATTCAAGATGTACTTTGTGTTGTGTTTGGAGGGATACCTTGGACAAAATTAAATAAATAAATAAGCAACAAAAAACCTATTCCATGACACATTTATTTACTTTTGTTGACATTTCATTCCATCCATCCATCCATCCATTATCCAACCCACTATATCCTAAATACAGGATTACGGGGGTCTGCTGGAGCCAATCCCAGCCAACACAGGGTGCAAGGCAGGAAACAAACCCTGGGCAGGGCGCCAGCCCACCGACATTTCATTCCCCTTTTTTTTAAATTATTGGCACATTTCACAGTACAGTCGATTCCTGTTAATCGGACCACATCGGGACGCGATCATTTTGGTCCTAATAACCGGCTGGTCCGATTACACAAACATGCCCTATACATGTGCAACCAAGACGGGACGTGCTTTTAGTAACATATTAAAATGTCACTATGACTTTTATTGTGCTGCACACGTGTATGGCGAACGTACAAACAAGAACCACGTACATGTACGGTTGCTTACAATTTTGTTTATTGAAAGAGAAATCTACAATTTTTTCGAAACGATCTACATGACACTCAGCATGCGAAGCACAATAAAAAAATTCCAGTCAACGTTTGAAGAACTTGTCTAGTGTGATCTGACGCATTCTGTTGACGCACTGCACTTGAACAAAATCACCACAGACATCTAACGGGGAGCCCAGGGATCCTCCCAATGTCGCTGACCCGCTTTACATCCACTTTCTGCGGGCGACTTGTGGCTTCTTTTTCTTATTCTCTGTCACGTTCTTTGGTCTGATTAAGCGGAATTTTGGTCCAAATAAGCGAACGATATTAGGCTTATGTAATATGATCTGTTTCGGTTCTTTAGGATTCGGTCCGAATAAGCGGCTGGTCCGATTAACCGGAATTGACTGTACTTTTCTTTCTTTCTTTCTTTAATTTTGCCCATAATATTCCTCCATAGTTACAATGACATATGCAATGCATTTTATTGCAACATGCATTACAAAATGCATTCCAACAGATGGTGCACTGCGAATTTTCCCGCAGAGGTCTACTTTGATTACTTAGATTTCAACCCGTCTTAGATGGGTAACACAGCCACTTGCCTAGAAAGCTGTGATAGGGTTAAAAATATAACTTTAATGTGTCACAATTTGTCGGAGAGCTCAGTAGCACTGCTACCTCATGATGCTTGTACCTGGTCCAGGTCTCAGATGGTTACTTCTTGAATTAGGACTTATTCACAGAGTGACTCTTAACTGTCCACCTGTTGCTAACACCTGATAGCCGTAACCCCAACCTTAAACGGCGGTGAGTACTAAAACGATACACGTGAACGAGCAGCTCAGTGCTCCTCTGTAAGTTCAAAGTCCTCCATCATCACAGGTTTTGTCGGGAGTTGAAGCCCTTTCAGACGGCTTGTGCGAGGCACGAGCTGATCATGTGTGCAACACAAGTTCATCACATGATACTTTCACACACACACACACACAATGGACCATTTCAGCGTGGCCAGTCAAGCTAGGGCCATGCCCGTGGGCTGTGGAAGGAAGCTGGCATGTCTGGAAGAAGCCAACACCAGCAAAGGAAAAACACACAGATTTTAAACCAGCGCTTTGTCACGATGCCAGCTGTTTTGTAAGTCATCCTTAAGGTAATTATAGTGTGCTTCATGACAAAAAATACTGGTATGTGCTTATTACACTATTTCAGAAATGAGTGTGTAGTCTGCAGTAGTCGAGGTGTTGCACAATAAGCAAAAATGTACCAAATGTAGCTGTCAGTTTGTTTACACGACAAAACAAAGTGCCTGCGTTGATGTTTTCCAAATATTCTGCCTTTATTTCCTGTAGTGGACACTGCGCGTGTGTTTCTATTCCAGTAAGCGGTGCTGCATAGTTTTGATGTGAATGACAAAAACTGGGCAACAGTTTAATTTAAGTAGACCCGGTAGGCAAACAGCACAAAAGCCTGCAAATGTTAGCTTCATCTCTAAATGTTGTACAATTCGCGTCTTTTAACTCGTCGTTAGAGCAATGAAGTGCCTGCACCAAATGACAACGTGCGTCGTAAATGAGAGAAAAATGATGGACTTGCACTGAAAGACTACAGAGGATGAAATGCTGGAAAATCCTGGAAGTTCATATAAATTAAAAAGACAGATTGGTTAATAAGAGGAAAGCGATTTCATTTTACGGTGCTGTGCTTAATTTAAACATTAGGAAAGCTTTCAAAGCGTGGTCATTACAAGTTCATTTGGCTGCGGTGTGCCTATAAACATTTATACCCTGTTGGCAGTGTGCCCCCCAAATTGTCCCAAAGGTTCGGCGCTGGCAGTTACACATCTTCTGAGCTTGCTTTCTAAAGCGAGAGCGCACCGCTGTCGGGTGGAAAGCATTCAGTGGTCCCGAGTGGCCCCATTATGGTACTGGTACAGTATGCATGGGTCGCCCTTTATTCTTTTAAAGCACTGAAGATGTCTTTCGGCTCTCTCGGTTTCAGGCCAATATGCAATCCTGACATCTCGTCCTAATTGCTTTAGAGTCCCTGCTCAACAATTTGTGTCACCTGTGTGATCTTTACCTCATTCTAATAATTTCTTTCATTTTTTTTTTTTATTTTTCGTAATTAAGATCCCGCTGTGGGCATACTGGAGGTAGTGAAAGAGAGACGGGATCAAAACACGACAAGAACTGAACTGTACACAGAGATCAATCTGCTAGTGACATGCGGTGTATTTAGATTAATCAGTACCGAGATATCTGAAGGAACTGTAACGTATATGTAAAGTCTGGACTTCACTGCTTTAAATCTGTCCAGACTGTAAATGAAGGAGATATAAAACATGGTGCTGGCCTACAGAGCACCTCTACCACTCAGCGGCCCCTCCAAATTCTGTTTCGTTTTCCAGTGCTTCTCTTCCTTTTTTTTTTGTTTTTTACTTACTTTTATCTGCCTTTCTTCTCTTTCTCTTTTCTTAGCACTTTTTGCTGTTGCTTATTATAGTTCCACACATCTGGCCACCTTTTCCAGTTCCTCCCAAGCACTCAGGTCATCGTTTTCCATTTTAAAGCCACACGATATCAGCGGTCTCCTTCGGACACTCCTCACCTCAGCTTTCAGTTTTTAAGGCCCTGCCTCTGAACCTCCTCAGACTTGGAATGCACTCCATAACTCCCTCATCTGCCCGAGAACATGTCTGGTTATTGTGATTCCACCATTAATCGAGTCTTTATATCTTCCATTGTCTTATTGTGCCTCGATGAGAATTAGGTTACTCCTAAAAAAAAAAAAAAAGACAAAACCAAGTGGACCAGGAATGTACAGTTGTGCTTGAAAGTTTGTGAACCCTTTAGACTTTTCTATATCTCTGCATCAATATGACCTAAAACATCATCAGATGTTCACTCAAGTCCTAAAAGTAGATAAAGAGAAACCAGTTAAACAAATGAGACAAAAATATAACACTTGGTCATTTATTTATTGAGGAAAATGATCGAATATTACATATTTGTGAGTGGCTAAAGTATGTGAATCTTTGCTTTCAGTATCTGGTGTGACCCCCCAATAACTCCAACTAAACGTTTCCGGTAACTTTTGATCATTCCTGCACACTGGCTTGTAGGAATTTTCGCCCATTCCTCCGTACAGAACAGCTTCAACTCTGGGATGTTGGTGGGTTTCCTCACATGAACTGCTCGCTTCAGGTCCTTCCACAACATTTTGATTGGATTAAGGTCAGGACTTTGACTTGGCCATTCCTAAACATTCATTTTATTCTTCTTTAACCATTCTTTGGTAGAACGACTTGTGTGCTTAGGGTCGTTGTCTTGCTGCATGACCCACCTTCTCTTGAGATTCAGTTCATGGACAGATGTCCTGACATTTTCCTTTAGAATTCTCTGATATAATTCAGAATTCATTGTTCCATCAATGAAGGCAAACCATCCTGGCCCAGATGCAGCAAAACAGGCCCAAACCGTGATACTACCACCACCATGTTTCACAGATGGGATAAGGTTCTTATGCTGGAATGCAGTGTTTTCCTTTCTCCAAACATAACGCTTTTCATTTAAACCAAAAAGTTCTATTTTGGTCTCATCTGTCCACAAAACATTCTTCCAATAGTTTTCTGGTTTGTCCACGTGATCTTTAGCAAACTGCAGACGAGCAGCAATGTTTTTCTTGGAGAGCAGTGGCTTTCTCCTTGCAACCCTGCCATGCACACCATTGTTGTTCAGTGTTCTCCTGATGGTGGACTCATGAACATGAACATTAGCCAATGTGAGAGAGGCCTTCAGTTGCTTAGAAGTTACCCTGGGGTCCTTTGTGACCTC
>JANRMT010062800.1:4074819-4084833 GCA_026402145.1 Polypterus bichir lapradei
GAGGCCTTCAGTTGCTTAGAAGTTACCCTGGGGTCCTTTGTGACCTCGCCGACTATTACATGCCTTGCTCTTGGAGTGATCTTTGTTGGTCGACCACTCCTAGGGAGGGTAACAATGGTCTTGAATTTCCTCCATTTGTACACAATCTGTCTGACTGTGGATTGGTGGAGTCCAAACTCTTTAGAGATGGTTTTGTAACCTTTTCCAGCCTGATGAGCATCAACAACTCTTTTTGTGAGGTCCTCAGAAATCTCCTTTGTTCGTGCCATGATACACTTCCACAAACGTGTTTTGAAGAGCAGACTTTGATAGATCCCTGTTCTTTAAATAACACAGGGTGCCCACTCACACCTGATTGGCATCCCATTGATTGAAATCACCGGACTCGAATTTCACCTTCAAACTAACTGATCATCTGTGAGGTTCACATACTTTTGCCAGTCACTAATATGTAATATTTGATCATTTTCCTCAATAAATAAATGACCAAGTATAATATTTTTGTCTCATTTGTTTAACTGGTTTCTCTTTATCTACTTTTAGGACTTGAGTGAAAATCTGATGATGTTTTAGGTCATATTTATGCAGAAATATAGAAAATTCTAAAGGGTTCACAATCTTTCAAGCACAACTGTAAGAGGCAGCATAATGTGAGCCAGGAGAACAGTCAAACAAACAAGCTGGGGTTCTTTACCAAGCAATCAAATGATCAAAATAACCAAAATCAAAATGCAAGATGAAATTCAGAAGGTTGGAAATGTCAGGAACCAAAGTCAGACGTTAACTGCCACTAACAAGCAGGTGTCCTTCACACACAAAGGAAAGTGAGGAGACCTTTTCTTTTATTTTGAAGTGAATCCCAAAAGGTTGATGCAGAGAACAGCATATCACCACATTTTATACTGTGCTAGTCACCATGTGATATAAGTCACATGATCGGCACATGCATTTTTCCAATAAATGGAAGAATGGCAGGCCACAAGGGCAAAGAGAAAGGAGCAGGAGTTGAATGCATCCTGATATAACAAAGCGGAGGTCAAAACCAGAAGGACTGACAAAGTCAAAATACCCCTAACTGCAAGGCAAAAAATGAAAAGAACCTTTTTGCACACCAATGTCCTTCATAAACTATCCGCAGTCTCAGATGCTGCATTACACTTGCCACCATCACTTAAGTGACCTCCTCTCAGTAACTTTCAGTAACTGCATTCCTGGTGGCAGCCCGTCGTGTCATGGCAGTGTTGCCACAAAGTAGCGGCACCTACAAAAATGAAGACGCAGAATGTTACTTGTTTCTGAAACAATATTGAATATTTCATTTGGAATCAAAAATTGCTGAAAATATTCAACCTAACACAACATCACAGTTGTCTTGGAACTAAGGTGTCCACATTTGTTATATTGTATTTAATAGAACAGAAAGTTTACTTTTGATTTATAACCGAACATATAATTTTAAATATTTGAATAAATGGAAATGGCACGGACAAAAATATCAGCACCCTTATCCTAACATTTTGTAGCACAGCCTTTGGAGACAATGGCTGCCATCAAGTGCTTTCTGTAGCTATTTGTGACTGGTGGTGACCTTTGGCCCATCCTTCTTCAGTCCTCTCAGGTTTGATGGGATGTTCTTCCAGCCGTGACTTTCAGCTCTTTTCACAGATGTTCATTCCATGGTGCTGAGATCAGGGCTCATAGTAGGCCACTTCTTGGGTGCTTTTCGAGCTCTATCTCGGGTCGTGTTCCAGCTGAGGAACCCATGACCTGCGACCGAGTCGCAGTTTTGCGATTCCGGGCTGTGCGTTTCTCCTCCAAATGCCCTGATGGTCTTCTGATTTTATAGCGTCCTACACACAACCTCAAAGCATCACTGAGCAACCTCTGTGTTTCATGGTGGGGTTGATAATGCTTTTCTTTGAAACTTCAATTTTTTTTTTTACCATCACCAGAGAGTTGATGTAATTTACCAACACACTGTTGTTTTGTTTCGTCTGTCTAAAGGACATTTTCCCAGAAGGACTGTAGCTTGTCAACATGCATTGTGGCAAACTCCAGGGCTTGTTTGTGTTCTTCTCTAAGAAGTGGGGTCTTTCTGGACCTTCTACCATGGAGCCCGTTTTCATCCAGACAGTGATGGATGGTGTGGCATGAAACTCTTTCACCTTAAGCTGGAAGGGCAGCTTGGACCTGATTTGATGTTTCCTTGGTCATTTAGCTTCAATCTTGGTTGGTGTTTCTTGTGTGGCCTCATCCAGCAATGCTGGGCACAGTCTCATGGGCCTTAAACTTCTTGCTAATATTGGCAACAGTGGCCACAGGAACATCAAGCCGTTTGAAGCTGGTCTTTTCACCTTTACGCTGGCCACTCTTGACTGTCACCATCGTCTTGCCTCCTCAGACAACTCTTGGCTTTTGCTTCTTTTTCCCATGTCTAGTGTGACCCAAAGAGTTGATAAGTTCAGGTCTCCATTTAAACTGGCAGAATGAGTGCCCCTAAGATTGAAGATATCTGTGAAGATCATTAAAAGACAGCAGGCTGCATGAAGGACCACTACATGACCATTATTTCTTATAACTGCTGTTCCAATGCTGTTGTCCCTATCATTTTGGAATGCCTTTATACAATGAGCAAGACATAAGTTCTTTTCATGGCTTTTTTGTTCTGTTCCACTGCAAACCAAAGAAATGCATATATAGATGACAAAGGATGTAAGGGAACCAATATTTTCATCTGTGTCTGTACCAAAGTATACTTGAACTTAAGAAAAAATGCATTACAGTAAACGAAATCGAGAAGCAGAACAGTAAACCAATGGAGGTGCTGGTGAAAAAGATGTTGCGAATTGGCAGCAAGAATCAGTCTAACGTATATAAGTAAAATCACAATCTGCTTGTCTGTCTGCCAATCATGCAAAAACAGCTAAATCAGTTTTCTAGAAATGTAGCATTTTTACGTTACCACCTTAAAATAAAGGCTATATGGCAAATAGGGGAGGGGATTGTAAAGAGGAGGAGGCAATTCAAAAACCAGTGCAAACTCAGGGACTACAGTTCCCATCAGGCAGCAGGAGGGTGCTGGGGCTGATAGGAGGACATCTTTATCAGTGCGCCCAAACGTTTGTGCTGGCCAAAGTGGGGTCTCATCTAAGAGGATGTATTATTCTCTGCTAACTCGCACAACACTTTGATTGCCTCACTGGATTACTGATTTTAGCCTTTTTGTCTCATCGTCAGCTCTGCTTAGCCATTTTGAATTTTCTAACTTCATCGGGACCCTTTTTTTAAAAAATACACAGGTCCAAATCCCTAAGGCGCAAACCCTCCCCAAAAAAGCTTTTGAAATTTCGAAATGTAGTGAGTTTCGCAGTTTCAAAATCACAAAGAACGTGAACTTGTTATATTTGACCTAACTTACGACGGGAGATGTGTTCTGCCAGACGAGGGCAGTTTGGTCAAACCGGCAGACAGGACTATCACGGCACTGTGTATTGTAAAAGAATACACACAACAAAGTGAAAGGTTTGGGGATCCTCCCCGTATACTTGAAAAAATGTTGGGTTAGGGTGGTCTTTACAGACATGACCTCAAAACAGAAGTGAGGAAAAAACAAAAATGGCTGCCATATGTATTTGGTAGATGGGAAGTGATGTAATGGGAGAACCGGAAATGAAATCAGATTGAGGTGGGATCTTTAGGACCGGAAGAGGAAGTGATGTTGACTGTCTTCTGAAGACCGGAAGTGTCTTTAGGATGAGGGTTCATCAGCTGGTCTTCAATGAAAGAGGAGAAAGATTTAGAGGGCAGCACCAACCCCTGGTCTGGCTTAAACATACACTTATTCAAACCCATAAAGTGTCTCGCAAGGGCATATATGTGACATGGCCTCCACCTCAGCCCAGACCCGTCAGGTCAGACACTACGAACTGAGAGGTTGTGAACCCAAGAAAGAGCATCTTCATTGACTTGGAAAGAGCCACGGCAATAAATGACTCAAAACTGGTAAGGCTGTAGATCCAAAACCACTGTGTGATGTGCAGTTCTCTTCTGATGCACCGTCATAGACTACTGAGCAGCATGGCCGGTGATAAGGGTGAACTCTTGGCCCAGGAGGTAATACCTAAGGGCAATCTGCTCTGACCATTCTTGTCCAGCGCCCCTGTGTTGTCAGACCAGCCCCGTTTGCTGTTTATGTGAACCCCCAGGTACTTGTAGCTCTGAACCACTTCCACGTCCTCCTGCTGAATGGTGTCTGATCTCAGAGGCTCCTTGGCATGCTTGGAGTCCACCACCAACTCTTCTGTCTTGCTGATGTTGAGTTCCAGGTGGTTCTTCCTTCACTACAAGGCAAAGTCTTGTGTACTCTTTACTCCGACTCATCTCCTATGTATTGGCGTCTCCTTTAGGTAGACTTTAGACCAACACCACAGGTCCTATCAGAAGCCCACCCTTATAGTGTGTACCATTCATGCACTTTTATGTATCTCCTCCTTAAATGTGGAAGCCCCAGGTTGGCATGGTCTTGCTTTTTTTTTTGCATTTGCTTGCATTAATGCTAGACCTGGTAGCTTCTCAGGATTCAATATTTCTATGTTCCAAGCCACTTAGTTGTAGGGTGCACGTCTTTCGCTTTCTCTATGCTTTTCTATCTTGGGCAGGAGTGTCGTCATAAGGTAGGCGAAGCCCGGACTTTTTTATTTCCCTTCTCTACTGTTTCATCAAACATAATACTTCTGGGGGATTTCAATATACATATGGATAATATCAATGTCCCTATTACTAGAGACTTTATATCCTGCCTTGAGAGTTTTGGATTCCAGCAGCATACTGATGTTCCCACTCATTCTAAAGGACATATCTTGGACTTGATTTGCTGTTCTGGAGTTACCCCGCTTGATTGTTCTGTAGATGAACTCCCCATAACTGATCATTTTCTTCTTTCATTTAATGTTAGTCTTGCACTTTCCAACACTAAGCTTTCCCGTCTCATATCTTTCCGTAATATTAAGAATATTAACTTAGACTCTCTTTCCTCTAGTATTGATTCCCTTATGGACATTCATGATTTATCCACTCCTGAAGAACTGGTCTCACACTATAACACTGGACTTAATGGTATTCTTAACTCTGTCGCTCCATTAAAAACTAGATCTGTTTCTTTCTCCTTCTCTGTTCCCTGGTTCACGCCTGAACTTCGGCTTTTGAAAGCCAAAGGCCGGCAACTTGAACGGTTATATAAAAAAACTGGTCTCTCAGTTCAGAAAGAGATGTACAAAAACCATATACTTTATTACAAGGACTGTATTGCCCAAACTAAATCTAACTATTATACTCACATTATTTCTTCCAATAAAGGCAGCTCCAAGTCATTGTTTTCACTACTTAACAATATCACACAACCCCCGGATTCTTTACCTTCTCACCTTTACTCAACTGAATTTTGCAATTCCCTTATGTCCTTTTTTAATGAAAAAATCCAGAAGATTCATCAGTCTCTCTGTACGGATTCCTCCAGTACTTCATTTGAATCTCACCCACCAACTCACTCATTTTCCTCTTTTCAGCTTCCTACTTTCTCAGAAATCTCAGATCTCGTCTGTAAGTCTAAGCCGTCCACCTGTCAACTGGACCCCCCCCTACAGTTCTGCTCAAAGCCTGCCTCCCCTCTCTGGTCCCCCTTATCTCTGCTATAATCCACTCTTCTCTCACTACTGGTACTGTTCCTTCATCTTTTAAAACTGCTGCAATACCCCCAATACTGAAAAAACCTGGTGGCGATCCGACTAATTTCTGTAATTTTCGTCCTATTTCTAATCTACCCTTCATTTTAAAATTCTTGAAAAAATAGTGGCTATTCAACTTCATTCTCATTTATCTCAAAATAATCTGTATGAACAGTTCCAGTCTGGTTTTTCGTCCCCTCCACAGTACAGAAACGGCACTTATAAAAATGACTAATGACCTCCTTATGGCAGCTGATTCTGGTTTAACTCCTATTCTCATTCTCCTTGATCTGAGTGTGGCCTTTGACATTATTTGTCACACTACTCTTCTCAATAGATTATCTTCGATTGGCATTACCCACACTCCACTAGACTGGTTCAGATCCTACCTCTCAGGACGCACTCAGTTTGTTCAGCTTAAAACTTTCACATCCCAACCCACCGCTGTTACTTCAGGTGGGCTCTGTCCTGGGGCCTCTCCTTTTCATTATTTACCTCCTTCACCTTGGTAATATCTTTCGTAAATATAACATTAGCTTCCACTGTTATGCTGATGACACCCAGCTCTATCTAGCAGACCTACTGCTTCCTTTCCACCCTCCTCACTTACTGATTGCATAGCAGAAATCAAATCCTGGTTTTCTTCAAATTTTCTTCATTTAAATAACAAAACTGAGGTTCTCCTCATTGGTACAAAATCAACATCATCCAAAACTGATCATTTTTCATTTGTTATTGATAATTCCTCTGTCTCCCCTTCCCCACAGGTGTCATCCTTGACAGTACTTTATCCTTTCAGTCCCACATCAGTAACATCTCCCGGTCTGCATATTTCCACTTGCGTAACGTTAATCGTATTCGCCCCACACCACTGCTATCCTTGTTCACAGCCTTGTCACTTCTCGTCTGGATTATTGCAATTCCCTTTTCTTTGGTCTTTCTCGCAAATCTCTTGTGAACGCTGGCCCGAACACAGGCAGACGGACATCATTAGTTCACCCAACACACCCTTTACTTACACTAATATTTACAATGTTATTTACGTGCACCCCCAGTGCCTCCAGCACCGACACAGTCCAATCGCCTTCTGGCCGCCTCCAGTCCTTTCTCCAGCTCCGTCTCTCTTCCACCCGACTTCCGCTACTGAATGAAGGGAGGCGGCCCCTTATATAGGAACCCGGATGGGCTCCAGCTGCTTCCCGGCATTCCTCCGCAGACACGCCCCAGTGTGGCGGAAGTGCCGGCTGCGCACCCGGAAGCCCTCCGGGTGTCCCCTGTCTTCTTCCCCCCAGCACTTCCTGGTGTGGCGGAAGTGCTGGACTCCAGGTCTCTACAGGCACCGGGGCGCCGCCTGGCGGTGGCCACGGGTCCCTACAGGGCTGGGCTTCCAAGCCCTTTACCCGTGGCCCCCAACATAACCAGGGCGGTCGCCCCCTCGCGGTCTGGAGGAGGTACAAGCCCTCCTCCGGTCCTCCTGGGCGTCCCGGCCGGATGCCACACTCTTTATAAGCTTCAACTGGTCCAGAATTGAGCTGCCCACCCGCATCATTACTAGAACCCCCTCTATTCACCACATCACTCCCATCTTGCATCAGCTTCATTGGCTTCCAGTTCAATTCCGAATTCAATTCAATATTCTCCTACTAACTTTTAAGTTTCTCCACAGCTTTGCCCCTCCATATCTGTCTGACCTCCTCCACGTTGCCATCCCCTCCCGTACCCTTAGATCCTCTTCATCCATCCACTTGACTGTCCTCATCGTCCGTCTTACCACCATGGCATTCAGTTGCTCTGCTCCCCAGCTCTGGAGCTCACTACCACCTGAGCTTAGAAATATTGAATCATTTTCACTTTTCAAACCTAAACTTAAAACTCATTTGTTTAAGACGCTTTTTCTCTTTGACTACAATTGCTCTGTCTGATTTTAACTTCTGTTCTTTACTTTTGTTTATAATCTGTGTTTTATCTTTTGTTTGGTGTCCTTGAGTGTTTAGAAAGGCACTTACAAATAAATAAAATGTAGTATTATTATTATTTTGTATGCCTTTTTTTTTTTTTTTTTTTTTTTTGCACTGAACCAAATTTGTAAGTGTGTGTGTCAAGGCTCCACGATTCATAACAACATAATGAGGAGAAGCAAACAACAGATTGCACGCCATGAAATAATTAACATGATAAACATTTGGACATTGTTATGCAGAAGTGTGTCAAGTGTGTATTACAACTGAGAATCTGTTTGATTTGGCAGACGCCGTCGCGTGTTGCTTTGATGTTTGAATGCTCACCGCTGACTCACGACGTGACCCTGAGCAAATCTTGTAACCTGTGAGGGACTCCTGAAAAACAAAAGGGGCCTTGAGATGGCGGTGTGCGTTATGTACAGACGCGCCATCCATAGCTTAGTGTTCATAGTGTGAGAATATTCTAGCTGCGAAACCTCAACTTCCTGCACCACTTCTTGTGAGAGATTTCAGCTTCCCTTTATGTGTCACCGAGTGTTACTGGTGGTCATAACTTTTTATTCTATTTGTTCATATTGAAAGTAATATCATTACACTTCCAGACCAGAGGTGCTATGGCTTAACAGATTGATGTCCTTGTTGTTATACACAGCGTGGATTCTTTTTGCTCACGCACGGCTGTAACGATTGTTTCATTTATTTGCTCTCCACACTCTTTCAGTGGAAATGCTTATAATGTCTGGCACAAGCTACAAAGGAAATAATGTGTGATAAGGCGGCGGGCTTTAACATCAGGCCGCTGCTAACTAACAGCACCACGGCACTCGGCCGGAATGCCGTCAACAAAAAGGCTAGTCCGGGTGCTTGAAAGGAGAGCCGACTGGTTAATCAGCAGACGAGGCACCTTGTTGGAAAAACTGTCATCCTTACATCTTCAACTGGCGGGTCATTTCATCCTCAGCGGGGCCTCTTTGCGTGAAACGTAATTTCTCTTCTCTGTTCAATTGGTGTGACAGCTTCAGCTCTAATGTAATGGCAGTTCTAAATTCATCGTGAAACTACTGGAGGGAAAGTGTGAAAGTAGCCAAAAATGACAGTAAGATTTTCTTGTTAAACTTTCCCCTACTGATAGAAATTTACACTTCATATACCTTGTGAAATAATATGCCAGCTTTAAGTGCTGCTCGTCATTGCTACCACGGGTGCTGTCAGCTGGCCTGATTAACAGGGCCCAGTGGGGTGCCCTAACCTAGCAGGCTTGATAAGGAATGAAATTTGCTTTATCACAGTGCAAAAAAAATAAGATTTATTTTTTTATTTTTTTGTTTTTTCTGTCTGAGCACCAGGGGTGAAATCAAAATTCTGATTTTATTCTGCTGCATACAGCTTTACAGCACACAGTGCCTGGACTCTGTACATGGGTACGGCCTTCTCTGTGGGCTCGACATTTTGTTTCCTGTGCCTCCGTTGTTCAAGTTTAGAATTACAAAGTGAGCGCCACTTTGTGGGATACGGGACAATCAGTTCCTGTTCGGGACCCCCAGACTAGCTCTTCTCTTCCACTTCCCCAGACACCAAATTGAATCCAGAACCACCTTGCCTTGGCGGCCTTTCAACTTTTAATATTGGGGATGTACAGGAGAGTGCAGCTTGGTGCAAAGTCAGTAGCGACTGTGTAATAGGCCAGTGACAATGATGTTATCGGCTCAAGGCCCATCGCTGACCCCACTATACGACCTTGAATGATGCACTTTCTCACCAGGGCTCAGATTGGGGATTTGCAAGTTGTTTACAGTTATAGAAGTTGGCTAAAGAAATGAATGTGCAACTTTGGGCAAGACACACACTTCACTGGGTCCTCCAAGTGAGCGCGACTTACACTCGAGCGCACGGCCACCCCCATCATGAAGGTTTACTGGGTACGAGGTCTGGTTCCATCTAAGGTAGCCAGAGTTTATGATTAAACTGTAGAGTAGAGCCAGCGAAATGCTAACCGCCTGCATGGTAAAGCAGGTTATAAACTGCACATGGACGTGATGTGGGCTGCTGCAATGACACATCTTTTTAATCAAGATGAAGGGGGCACACACTAAAGCTTATGAGAGAGTCTCAGCAGCACCCACCTGGGTGAAGGCACTGTGCACACTAAAGTAATACAACATGATGAGAAGTGGACAACTGACCTGACACACAAGAAATCACACAAATCCAGTGACCTACCATGTATGTAACACGTGCGAGTCACAGTAATACTCTGTTATTCACTCAAAGATAGATAGATAGATAGATAGATAGATAGAGATAGGAAAGGCACTATATAATAGATAGAT
>JANRMT010062800.1:4110834-4183734 GCA_026402145.1 Polypterus bichir lapradei
TTACATCAGCCTAACCAATCAAGGCAGGAACTGGGAGAACTTCTTGGCCGTTCTGAGGTGATGGTGGGGATGGTATAAGGCTGCTTGCTGCTTGGGCTTATCGACACATTTAGAAGACAAAAGAGGCTGACGGAGAGGTGCGAAGGGATTTAAGGTGGGCCGGAATGACAAGCAATTCTAGTGTTAAATGAAATGGAGATAATTATTAAATTTATCCCCCCTTCTCCCATATAGCAAATAATAACACAACCAAAAACAGCTAAGAATAAACAATCCCTCCACCGATTCCCTGCTAGGGGTCTCACATATAACAAAACCAGTAAATGACAACAAGCACGTCAAACACTCAAGACAAAGTCCAGAGCACGGTCCAAATAGAGCAGCGACAGATAAAGACTGGAGTGTGGCAAATCCTGTGAACACTTCGCTGGGATGTGGTGAATGGGAGCGCTCCCTCAGATGAAGTTGCTACCAATCCATTCACTCACACGATAAAGGCAGGCACGAGACAGACCATATATCCAACCAGGAACGGTAATCCAAGACAAACCACGGGTAATCCAACAGGTGAAAACAGCAATGGAATAGTCAGAAAAACAACAGCGATCCTCCGCCATCTTGCTGGTTTCTCCATTTAAACTGCCCGCCTTCTTCCCAGCAACCCCTGTGTCCTCCGCTGACGTCCAATAGAGCACCACCCTCGGGGAAGCTGGGATGTGTAGACTTTTACTTCGTTGCACCTCTACAACACTCTGCTGTAAAAATGGTGCCGTCCTTCTAATGAGACGTAAAACTGACGTCTTGACTCTGTGGTCATTACAGATCTCTGGGCATCTTTCATAAAGAGTAGGGTGTATCCCGATGTCCTGGCTAAATTGCCCACCATGGCCTGGTCATTCTGGCCCCCTGTCTCTAACTGGCCAGCTATCTCTCTCACCCCTTCACCACTTAACAGCTCATGTGTGGTGAGCATACTGGTGCAGTAATGGCTGCTGTCACATCATCCAGGTGGGTGCTACACATTAGTGGTGGTTGAAGTGGCTCCCCGCTCACTAAAAGCACTTTGAGTAGTTAGAAAAGTGCTATATAAATGTAAGTTGTAACAAGGCGCTATATGGGTGCTGACACCGTGAGGCACACGTAAAATAAATAAACTTTTTATTTTTCTTCAGCTGGAGGGCACGTCTTTCCCATGTTCCCCGCAGGCACAACACAGTCCCAAGTACACCCACCAAAACACACTACACTCTTTCTTCTTTCTCCACCACTCCTCCGTCAAGCTTCGTCCTCCTCCTCCCGTCTCTGGCCATTGAGTGGTGGCTGCTGGCCCCTTTTATAGTCCACCCTGAAGTGCTCCAGGTGGTTGACTGCTGAGTTCCAGCTGCCCATACGGGCTCAGGAGTACCAGCTGCAGCACCCCATGGTGGCGCCTGCAGGACCCAATAGGGCTTCACCCAACTCCAGTTCCCATGGAGCCCTGCGGGAAACCAAGGCACCGCTCCAACCAAGAGGGGCAGCCATCTAGCATCCAGGGGGAGGTATTGCACAGTCTACGGCTGCTCCACCTGAACATATACCGAAGGGGCGTCCGCCACAAAGGAATTATTATTATTCTTTTTGTCAACTATGCAGTGTCACACCACGTGTTAAAATTCCTCTCGTGCTCTCAAGAACATGTGAAGTCAGAAGGACCCCGGCTTTACGTTGCTGTCCAGCTTGCAACACGTTATTGCTGGCCTCATCCCGTTGATTTTATCTAAAAAGATGATGCTGTTAAAATAAAATAATAATACATTTTATTTATATAGCGCCTTTCCCATGCTCAAGGCACTTCACAGAGTTTAAGATAGAATGGCAGGGTATACAGTATATAGCATTGTACTAAACCAGATAAATAAATAAAGAAGATTACGACAGTAAATTCAAAGAAAGCCTAACAGACCATATAATTGATGGTTCAGCACACACACACACACACACACACAGGTTACATGAGCATCTTGACAGAGAGGTGAACTGAGAGAAGGGTAATAAAGTCAAGTAGAGCTAAAAGCCTTCCTGAACAGATGAGTTTTGAGTTGTTTTTTAAAAGAATTCATGGAGTCAGCTGACCTGATTAATTTCGGTAGGTCATTCCAGAGTCTGGGCGCTATACAGCTGAAGGCCCTGCTGTCACCCATGCAGTGTAGATTAGTGTGGGGTACAACAAGATTGCCAGAGTCAGAGGACCTTAGTGGGCAGACAGGCACATAGTGATGGAGAAGGTCACTGATGTAGTTTGGCGCGAGGTTATTTAAGGCTTTGTAGGTTATTAGTAGGATTTTATATTCGATTCTGTAAGACCCAGAGGGCCAGTGAAGACGGAGCAGGATGGGTGTGATGTGCTCGCTGCTGCTGGTTCGAGTAAGGACTCTTGCAGCCGAGTTTTGAATAAGCAGGAGCTGTGATATAAGATTAGAAGGGACACCTTGCCAGTAGGGAATTACAATAATCGATGCGGGATGTGATAAAAGCAGGGACACGTTTCTCAGCGTTAGAAAAGGAGAGGAAGGAGCGAACATGTGATATGTTACAGAGGTGAAAGTATGAAAGTTTCTTAATGTGGTTTATGTGGGCGGAATAAGAGAGGGAGGAATCAAAAATGACACCAAGATTCTTTGCAGTAGAGGCAGGTCTGATGAGATCACCGCCAAGATGGACTGGGAAGGAGCTCATTTTATTAAGTTGCATTTTAGTCCCAAATTGCAGGAGTTTTGTTGCAATTTAATTTTAAAGAGTTCTGCTCCATCCAGGTTTTAATTTCACTGAGGCAGGTTGTGAGCTGAGAAAGCTCTGATGAAGTTCCACTTTTAACATTGAAGTAGAGTTGAGTATCATCTGCATAAAAATGATAACCCAGTCTATAGCTACGAATAATATGGCCAAGAAGAGGGCTGAGGACGGAGCCCTGAGGAGCTCCTTGTATGACTGGTGCCGAGCTGGATCTGCTGTTGCCAAGACTAACAAATTCTTGCCTATCAGTCAAATAGGACTTGAACCACTGGAGGGCAGTGCCAAAGATACCCAGCATGTTCTCCATTCTGGACAGTGTAATGTCATGTCCGACCTGAGTGTCAAATGCTGCACTGAGGTCTAATAGATGTTGATGAGAAAACGTTTAGTTAAGAGCAGCATTTGCCAGGGAGGTAGACTTACAAGGCAGGCAGTCATTATTTTATTATTTTATTTTGTCTTTTATTTTTTGTTCTCCTCAGTCTTCACGTATGCCCAGATTGATTCACACCATTACTGCACTTATTTATTTAACTTTTTACGTTCCATTGCCTGCTTGTGTGATTAGTAAAGTGCCCTGAGCTGAGAAGGCTCTATGTACAATATAATGTGATTGATTTTTATAGTGCGTATTTGTTGAACTTGTAAATGACCTGCTAGTTTGCATTAATCCTACCTGTCTATTTTATTACCTAGTCTGTCCCCTCAGTCCATTTTAGAAAACTCGTGAGATCTGAAAATACCTGGCGTGCCAGCTCATCCAATAAAGTCGCAGTCCTAGGGGGCTCAGCGTAGAAGGGTGTTAGTGGTGATGTTGGCTGCACCGGGCACAAGATGGGTACTTTCCCTGGATGGAAAGAGCTCTAATAAAGATGTCCTACCTCACTTATACCACGTTAGTTTAACCGAACCAGGGCGCCTAATGCACACACGTAGAAAGCCCACATGGACCCCGAGAAAATGTGCACAATCCACAGACACTGGAAACTGAAGTGAGGCCTCTGGAGCTCCAAACATCTGCTTCGGCCTTAAATGTGCTCTAAATATCCTGGAAGTTAACAATGTTACAACAGGAGAAGAGCAGTTTTCACTGTTCCGTTCCATATATTTATGTTGCTAATAAGTTTTGGATGGTCTTTAAATTTGAGCAACCGCTGCTTTTGTGAGAACGTCTGCCCAGATATTCCAGCCTGTATCTGCAGATTATGCAACTAAATGGACTGTGTGGGAGAAGTTATACAACCATGTTAGTTACTCAGATGACGCTGAGCAAATTCTTAGTCATAACTCTTTGTTTCAAAGAAACAAAGAGTTCAGCCTGACTTGAAATATGGAGGGGTGACTGTGTAGACACTACAGCTGTGTCGTACTCTTAGAATGGTAGGCATTTGTTGTTTAAGCATCCATGTCTCCATCTCCCACCCTAATGATCCAGCTCAGGGTCACTGAGAGCTAAGGCCTATCCTGGCAGCCATGAGCACAAGGCAGGAGTCAACCCTGGATCTGAGGCCAACCAATCACATCTAATCACGCCCTTTCCTACCAGGCCAGTTTAGGGTCACCAAGGAACCTGAAAAGCACACAGTTCAGCCCCCCATGAGGGCTCATTTCTTATTTATATGTTAAGACAGAGTTTTGTCTCTGCCCTATTTCTTCATTTTGTGAGACAGCTTGAAGAAGCTGCACTTGTCTCCACAGTATTTTTTTTTTTTTGTTCTTTATTTCGCCTTATTCAATTTCTTGTATTAGGAATTTGTTAGTTTTCATATACCCCTTGGGGTCAGAGCACAGGGTCAGCCATTGTACAGCGCCCCTGGAGCAATTACAGGTTAAGGGTCTTGCTCAAGGGCCCAGCAGAGTAGGATCTCTTTTAGAAGTGACAGGGATTCGAACTGACAACCTTCTGGACACCAGCGCAGATCCTTAGCCTCAGAGCCACCACTCCGCCCAGTTATACAACGATTATAACGTCATAATCCTGTCCTAGTGGTTGGCAGGCTTTCACAGTGAGCACATTCCTCTACACATTCTTGATTGCCATATCTTAAATCAAACAGGTCCTGTTTGACCATGATAATTATGAAATACTGTAAATAGAACAAAAATGCACCAAAATACAATTCAGTGATCTCAGACAGATACTTTTAAAAATACTTAACACAATGGGAAAAGGAAGGGCCTGACCTATGACCTATTTTGTACATTTGTCACAGTGAATGGCTTTAGGTTTTTAGACACACTGTACGATTAGGTAAAGGTCAGGTCAGGTTGGGGAGCATACATTGGTACAGGGCGTTGTTGCCCCCACTACATGATGAAACAGCTCGGGATCCTGGTTGGCAACACCCAAGATGAACACGCAGTCCATTCCCACCCTCTAGAAATGACCACCTATCTGCCGCACAGCCAGGTGTTACGTGTGCGTCCCCTTGGTCTGGTCTAGCCACTCGGGTCCTCAACAATGAGGATCACCCACGGGTAATCATGCCACATGGCCGTAGTGCCGTAACTGACGCTCCCTCACAATGCAGGTCATGTGCCTCATTTGGGACTCCATGAGGAACACAAAAGTTTAACCAGCGGTACCCAAGGATTCTCAGAAGAGACACAGTACGAGTCCAGTTTTCGTCTCAGGTCACTGGATAGCATCCATGTCTCTGCAACCATATAGCAAGACAGGAAGCAGCAGGACTCTAAAGTAGCAGTAGACTCCGTAGACTAAAGTAGCAGGACTCTAAAGACTTGGACCTTCGTCCTTTTGCTGAGATATCGGGAGCGCCACACACCCCTTTCCAGCGACCTCATGACCCCCCATGCCCTCCCAATCTGTCTACTGACTTCACAGGAAGAGTCACCAGAGACATGAATGTCACTGCTGTGGTCAGTAAACCTCTCGATGAGGTCAACACTCTCTCCGCAAACAGACACACTGCTGATGGCCGTGCCCAAGGTAAAGGGAACCCAAGTAAACACATAACTCCATTTTTAAATTGCTTCTTATTAGATTTAATACAGTGGTGTGAAAAACTATTTGCCCCCTTCCTGATTTCTTATTCATTTGCATGTTTGTCACACAAAATGTTTCTGATCATCAAACACATGTAACCATTAGTCAAATATAACACAAGTAAGCACAAAATGCAGTTTTTAGATGATGGTTTTTATTATTTAGGGAGAAAAAAAAATCCAAACCTACATGGCCCTGTGTGCAAAAGTAATTGCCCCCTGAACCTAATAACTGGTTGGGCCACCCTTAGCAGCAATAACTGCAATCAAGCGTTTGCGATAACTTGCAATGAGTCTTTTACAGCGCTCTGGAGGAATTTTGGCCCACTCATCTTTGCAGAATTCTTGTAATTCAGCTTTATTTGAGGGTTTTCTAGCATGAACCGCCTTTTTAAGGTCATGCCATAGCATCTCAATTGGATTCAGGTCAGGACTTTGACTAGGCCACTCCAAAGTCTTCATTTTGTTTTTCTTCAGCCATTCAGAGGTGGATTTGCTGGTGTGTTTTGGGTCATTGTCCTGTTGCAGCACCCAAGATCGCTTCAGCTTGAGTTGACGAACAGATGGCCGGACATTCTCCTTCAGGATTTTTTGGTAGACAGTAGAATTCATGGTTCCATCTATCACAGCAAGCCTTCCAGGTCCTGAAGCAGCAAAACAACCCCAGACCATCACAATACCACCACCATATTTTACTGTTGGTATGATGTTCTTTTTCTGAAATGCTGTGTTCCTTTTACGCCAGATGTAACGGGACATTTGCCTTCCAAAAAGTTCAACTTTTGTCTCATCAGTCCACAAGGTATTTTCCCAAAAGTCTTGGCAATCATTGAGATGTTTCTTAGCAAAATTGAGACGAGCCCTAATGTTCTTTTTGCTTAACAGTGGTTTGCGTCTTGGAAATCTGCCATGGAGGCCGTTTTTGCCCAGTCTCTTTCTTATGGTGGAGTCGTGAACACTGACCTTAATTGAGGCAAGTGAGGCCTGCAGTTCTTTAGACGTTGTCCTGGGGTCTTTTGTGACCTCTCAGATGAGTCGTCTCTGCGCTCTTGGGGTAATTTTGGTCGGCCGGCCACTCCTGGGAAGGTTCACCACTGTTCCATGTTTTTGCCATTTGTGGATAATGACTCTCACTGTGGTTCGCTGGAGTCCCAAAGCTTTAGAAATGGCTTTATAACCTTTACCAGACTGATAGATCTCAATTACTTCTGTTCTCATTTGTTCCTGAATTTCTTTGGATCTTGGCATGATGTCTAGCTTTTGAGGTGCTTTTGGTCTACTTCTCTGTGTCAGGCAGCTCCTATTTAAGTGATTTCTTGATTGAAACAGGTGTGGCAGTAATCAGGCCTGGGGGTGGCTACGGAAATTGAACTCAGGTGTGATACACCACAGTTAGGTTATTTTTTAACAAGGGGGCAATTACTTTTTCACACAGGGCCATGTAGGTTTGGATTTTTTTTCTCCCTAAATAATAAAAACCATCATTTAAAAACTGCATTTTGTGTTTACTTGTGTTATATTTGACTAATGGTTACATGTGTTTGATGATCAGAAACATTTTGTGTGACAAACATGCAAAAGAATAAGAAATCAGGAAGGGGGCAAATAGTTTTTCACACCACTGTATATCCATCACTTGTATTGCCCCCATGGAAAGGTAATTGCCCCCTTAGCTACTCTCTCAAATAGCTCACCAAAGTTTAATGATTATTAAACTCCGCTGACTGAACACAGCCAGCCCTGTTAAATCGAAACCTCGCCGTATACTGACCCCCACCATGAGAGTCAAGTGGTCACCACAAGGTTTGTAGAAGAACCCAACTCCTCAATCACAGGAGATTAAAGGAAAAAGGTGCTGAAATGTACCAATTAGAAAAGGGCTCCAAAGCAATTGGTAAAGCTCTGGGACCCCACCACACCACAACGAGAGCCGTGGTTAATTTAACAAGAGAGATAGAAGAACAATGTATGGTCAAGATCTTTGGCTAAGATAACTGTCCAACAAAGTCTTTTGAAGTTTCTAATAAGTTTTTCAAAACAATGTGGATCTGTAGTCAGGTTATCCGTGTCAGTCTGAGAGATGCAAGCAATCGTCATAGCTGGCCATAAGACCCATGTCTTTATTCAAGCCATGTTGTAATGTGTTAAATCTTAGCATGAGTTTAACTTCCCATTCTTTTCTCTCTTGTTGTGTTCTGAAGTTGCCCATAAGCACAAATGAACATTCGGAACTGTGGGGACTCTTCCCAGGAAAGGCCGGCCAACCTGTCAAAACTACCCCAGGCGCACAGTGCTGACTTATTCATGAAATCGCAGAGGATCCCACAAGAGCAAGCAGAGTACTGAAGGCCTGACTAGCCTCACCAAAGGTCAGTGTCGATGACTCCATGATGAGAAAGAGACCTGAGTGAAAAGAAGGCAAAAATCACACTGCTGGTCTCACATTTGCAAAGAAACACCGGAATGATCCCCAAGCCGCCTGGAATAAGACCCTGTATATAGACGAGTCAAAAGAAGAACTCGTTGGATGTTCCACTGTGTCAAGCGTCTCGAGCGTGGTGAAGGTGCTATATAAATAAAAGGTAATATCCATCCATCCATCATCCAACCTGCAATATCCTAACTACTGCTGGAGGCAATCCTAGCCAACACAGGGCGCAAGGCAGGAAACAAACCCCGGGCAGGGCGCCAGCCCACCGCAGGGCACACACACACACACCAAGCACACACCAGGGACAATTTAGAATCGGCAATGCACCTAACCTGCATGTCTTTGGACTGTGAGAGGAAACCCACGCAGACACGGGGAGAACATGCAAACTCCACTCAGGGAGGACCCGGGAAGCGAACCCGGGTCTCCTTACTGCGAGGCAGCAGCGCTACCCACTGCGCCACTGTGCCACCCAAAATGTAATATTGTTATTATTATTATTATTATTATTATTATAGGCGTAAGAACATCAGAACTGCAGTAAAACATAGGGGGCGCTAGTGTGATGATGTGGGGATGCCTTGCTGCCTCAGGACCAGGATGACTGCTTCACCTGTCTGTGACCTGAAGCTGAAGCATCATTGGGAGGTGCAGCAGGACGATGAGCCAAAACACAAAATCAAGTTCAGAGGAAGCCAGACTGAAGAGGCCTAATGAGTGGTCGACATTCGCAGGCCCCCCAGTGCCTTTGTATTGAAGCAGTTCTGCAAAGACGAGCGACGCGAAAGACTGAGAGCAAATTATTGGTAGTGCTTTGTGCTTCTAAATGTTCTGCAACAATGGGGGAGATTATTTTTTCACACGGGTCACAGGGACGTTGGGTAACTTTATGCTTTGAATAAAGAAAGTAATGACTTAAAAACTGTAATGTTGCATTTTGTGCAAATGTCATTGTGCAAAATATGCAGAAATGGAGGAAGTGGGCACATACAGTACTTATTGGCAGCACTGTGGCATCATGATAACAGCAGTATGGGTATCTGGCTGCCTAGTAATCAGGGCCGCCCTCTGTCACTACAGCAGTGGCCATTGTGGTGCCCGGTCTGGCTCTTCTCACTTGGCAGCACTGCATGACCAGCCACTGCCTGGCAGGGCATTGCAGCCTCGGTAACACTTAACGTGCCTCATATGGCTACAGCATTGTTTAGTCTCAGATCTGTCTACGCCGTCCTTTGTTAGTCAGCGGCTCCTGAGTCATGGACTTGCTGCTCAGGTTGTGATTGCTTTCTTCCATCCGACAAGCTGCTAGTTGTGATGCAGACACCCTGCATGTGTGCTTGTAGTATTTGGGTGCGAGTGCAGGTGTTCTAAAGTGGAGCACATCAGACTTCAAATGTCGCCTTGTCCCCTAACTAACAAACAAATTATAAGAAATGGCACTGCTTGGAGACGCATCAGTAAACTACTGTGACGTTGGCGCTTGGTTGGCGCCGACCCGACACAGGCTGACAACGGAGGCTTATGTAAAACAAACAAAAAAGATTTATTTTTTCTTCACCTGTGGGCACATCTTCCCCGTTAACCCCACAGGCACAACACCATTCCTCCCAGGGCAGCTTCGTCCTCCTCCTCCTCTCAACTCTGGCACCCTGAGTAGTGGCTGCAGGCTCCTCTTATATCCCACCCGGAAGTGCTGCAGGTGCTCGTTGGCCTACTTCTGGCTGCACTCCCGCCCAGACGGGCTCATTAAGCTTTATGCAGCTCCCCCTGGCGGAGGCCACAGAGCCCAACCAGGATGAGCTCCGGTGTTCCATGAAAGTGGCCCCGACGCAACTCAGGGGGGCTGCCAACAAGGGGTTCCGAGGGACATAGTGTTACTGCTCCCCCAGATCTAGTGACAAAGGGACGTCCCGGCCGTCCGCCACACTACCCAGGATGAAATGTTAGAAAGTAGCTTC
This sequence comes from Polypterus bichir lapradei, assembly GCA_026402145.1. NCBI lineage: Eukaryota > Metazoa > Chordata > Cladistia > Polypteriformes > Polypteridae > Polypterus > Polypterus bichir. The sequence continues at coordinate 4,121,002 of JANRMT010062800.1, forward strand.
CTTTTTTTGCAGCGTGTGATGCTGGTGACCTTTTAAATTATTTTGACATTTTGTCAAACTGTGAGTGGATACAAAAAAAAACATGGAGTGAATGTGACAAAGAACATCATCGGTGCCAGGTGGCACAGTAGTTATCTGCTGTCTACATGAACTTTACTCTATCGGGTGTTTCCTAGTGATGACAGTCTTGCTCCCCGATCCTCAAAGACCACCGCCTTAGGCTCACTGCCCATTCCCAATTGTCCCAGTTTGAAAGTGCGTGAGGGCGCACTGCTGCCTTGCACCTGACGTCGCTAGGACTGGCTCTGGGCCCCCCACAATCTGAATCAGATTCAGCGCTTGGATTTGAGAATGTGATATTTGATACGTGCACCATGCTACTCAGATTTGAAGTAAACGGCCGGTGCCGATGGATGAACGGCTGCGCAGTACACAGCTAGTGCATCACCAGCCATATTTCATTTCACGATTGGAGCATACGAGACACGCAGACACGTGAAGGCAAACCGGTCTGTGGAGAGTCCTGGGAAATAAATGACACAGGCTATTTGAAAGTAAGGCTCAGTGCTTACACTAATATCATCGTATTTAAGGAAGATTTAAAAATGAAAAACGTAAACTATTAGCTTCAGTCAATACTGAGCTTTCCTAAGGCAGCAAGTTGACAGATAAAGGTGAGCATTTATGAAAAAACGTTTGCAGAAACAGGCGTGTTCAGTTTGCAGAGGGGGCTGCCTGATGTGGTAGAAGAAATCAAATCACGAGGACATTCCTGGAAAAAACTGCAGTTATTCAAAACACACCTGTACGTCGCCATGCCATGATTAAGCAGACCGTGACATCTGGCATTCAGAATCAAAGCCCTCTTCACTTCTAAATTCCTCCCATTTTGTAAGATGTGGAGTTTTACCAAAGGTGACGACTCCATTTTCTTCCTTTTGAAGTCCGCCTCATCATACTAATCAGTTCCAGGAGCCATACTTGACTGTATGTGATGCCGTATATTTAGGGATGGAATGCTGTAAGCCGATCTCTTTGCCGTAACTATAGTAACCTCAAAAACAACAGCTAGGGGGTAGACGTGCTTGGGTGCCGAGTGAGCTCATGTTTGTAGGGTCAGCTCAGCCTTTTTAGCTCGGTGCTTTCAGAAACTGTATGCATGCTGCAATGGTCTGTTGGTGGAATGTTTTTCATTTTTCAATTTCAAATCTAATAAATGTGAAACTCCACATGGACACGGCGCCCGGTCTCTGTTTGCACATTCTCTCCCTGTGTGTCTGCATGGGGTTTTCCTCCCACGGCCTCAAGTATGTGCAGGTTGGGTCAACGGGCAATTCTCAGTGTGAATGGGAGTGTGTGCCCCCAGTTCTTATATCCAGGGCTGCCAGGATACCCTCTGGCCACCATGACCCTGAGCTGGATTAAGCAGTTTTTGTGTATATTATACTAAAATTGTTGTTGTGGTGAGAAATTTTGTGTACAAGTTGAGAAAAGCCAAGCAAAATGATCCCTTTTATTGGCTAACTAAAAAGATTACAATATGCAAGCTTTCGAGGCAACTCAGGCCCCTTCTTCAGGCAAGATGTAATACAGAAACTGGAGTTCCCTTTGTTTATATCCACACACTAGGACAAGAAACAACACTGAGAAATCTTAAATGTAAAAAATTAATAGATTCCTTCAGGCTAAGGTTAATTTAACAAGAGAGAGAGAAGAACAATGTATGGTCAAGATCTTTGGCTAAGATAACTGTCCAACAAAGTCTTTTGAAGTTTCTAATAAGTTTTTCAAAACAATGTGGATCTGTAGTCAGGTTATCCGTGTCAGTCTGAGAGATGCAAGCAATCCTCATAGCTGGCCATAAGACCCATGTCTTTATTCAAGCCATGTTGTAATGTGTTAAATCTTAGCATGAGTTTAACTTCCCATTCTTTTCTCTCTTGTTGTGTTCTGAAGTTGCCCATAAGCACAGTCACTTTAAAGTCCCTCTCACAGTGTCCATGGCTGTTGAAGTGGGCCGCTACAGGAACATCTGTGTTGCTACGTTTAATGATAGATAGATAGATAGATAGATACTTTATTAATCCCAAGGGGAAATTCATATACTCCAGCAGCAGTATACTGATACTAAAAAACAATATTAAATTATAGAGTAATAAAAATGCATGTTAAAACAGATAATAACTTTGAGTAATGTTAGCATTTACTCCCCCGGGTGGAATTGAAGAGTCGCACAGTGTGGGGGAGGAACGATCTCCTTAGTCTGTCAGTGGAACAAGACAGTGACAAAAGTCTGTCACTGAAGCTACTCCTTTGCCTGGAGATGACACTGTTAAGTGGATGCAGTGGATATTCCATGATTGACAGGAGTTTGCTTAGCACCCGTCGCTCTGCTACAGATGTTAAACTGTCCAGCTCTGTGCCTACAATAGAGCCTGCCTTCTTAACAAGTTTGTCCAGGCGTGAGATGTCCTTCTTCTTTATGCTGCCTCCCCAGCACACCACTGCGTAGAAGAGGGCACTCGCCACAACCGTCTGGTAGAACATCTGCAGCATCTTATTGCAGATGTTGAAGGTTGCCATCCTTCTAAGGAAGTATAGTCGGCTCTGACCTTTCTTACACAGTCCATCAGTATTGGCAGTCCAGTCCAGTTTGTCATCCAGCTGCAGTCCCAGGTATTTATAGGTCTGTACCCTCTGCACACAGTCACCTCTGATGATCACGGGGTCCATGAGGGGGCCTGGGCCTCCTAAAATCTGGTGTTCAGGTGTAAGTGGTTTGAGTCACACCATTTAACAAAGTTGTGGAACCAACCTGTGTAAATTCATTCTCTGGCGGAGTGTTTGTCCAGTTTCGTCAACATAGAGTGTAGTGTCAGGACATTTCATGCAGAGAATTAGGTAGACCACATTAGATGATCTGCAGGAAAATGATCCCTTTATGTGATGTTCAAGTCGGCAGTTTGGTATAACTATACAGTCTGTAATATAAGTGTGAGCGCACGTTTTACATCTTTTCTGTAGGCATTTCCTGTTGGTTCACTTAGAGTGCTTCGCACAATTAGTTGCTGCAGGTTTGGTGGTTGTCTGTATACCAGGAGGGGTGGTTCAGGAAATACATTTTTTCAGTGTTTGGTCATTGTTTAGCATTGGCTGAAGTTCTTTTATAATTTTTTGAAGTGTTTCAAGATGTGGGTTGTAGGTGACAACAAGGGCGATGCGGTTCTTGTTGGCCTTGTTTTTATATTCCAGAAGGTTGTCTTCTGGGTATGGCAGTAGCTCTTCTTATTTGAGTGTCTCTTGTTTTGTATCACCTCGTCTGATGAAATCTTGTCTGAGCTCCTGCAGTTGTTTATCCCGGTCTGTCGGATCTGAGCAAATACGATTGCTTGGCTGAAAATAATGGAGCGCCTAATATGCTTGGGGTGGAAGCTGTCACTTCTTAGGTAGGTCCGTCTGTCTGTCGGTTTGTGAAAAACAGAAGTTACAAGGGTGTTGTCTTTCAGTTGAACGGTGGTGTCAAGGAAGCTGACTTCTGTTTTTGAGTAATTCAGCTTCAGCTTTATGTTGGGGTGAAAAGAATTATATTCGTTATGAAAATGGAGGAGGTCCTTCTCACTGGCAGTCCAGATTATGAAGATGTCATCTATGTAACGGAGATACAACAATGGTTTAATGATCCACATTGACATGAAATCTTCCTCCAATTTTTCCATAAATAGTTTGCATAGTGAAGTGCAAACCGACAGCCCATTGCAGTCCCCATTTGTTGCATGTAGCAATCTTATCCAAAAGAGAATAGATTATGTGTCAGAGTGAATTTTATGTGTGAAATTTCCCCTTAACAAGGTGTTCTTGATGAACTCATTTTAAAATAATCGTCTTGATCCACTGTACTAATTCCCTTCATCATTTTAAACACTTCAATCATGTCACCTCTTAATCTTCTTTTCCTTAAACTGTAAAGGCTCAGCTCTTTTAATCTTTCCTCATAATTCAACCCTTGTAGCTCCTGAATCAGCCTAGTCACTCTTCTCTGGACCTTTTCTTGTGCTGTTATGTCCTTTTTGTAGCCTGGAGACCAAAACTGCACACAGGACTCCAGATGAGGCCTCACCAGTGTGTTATAAAGGTTGAGCAGAACCTCCTGTGACTTGTACTCCACACATCAAGGCGCTATATAACCTGACATTCTGTTAGTCTTCTTAATGGCCTCTGAATACTGTCTGGCAGTTGATAGCGTAGCGTCCACTGTGACTCCTAAATCCTTCTCATAAGGATTCTCAGACCTCCAATTGCGTATTCAAACCTAACATTTTTATTTCCTACTTGTAATATTTTATATTTACTGATATTAAATGAAGTGGTGCAGTGGAAGCACTGCTGCCTTGCAGTAAGGAGACCCAGGTTCACTTCCCGGGTCCTCCCTGCATGGAGTTTGCATGTCCTCCCCGTGTCTGTGTGGGTTTCTTCCCACAGTCCATAGACATGCAGGTTAGGTGTATTGGCGATCCTAAATTATCCCTAGTGTGTGTGTGTGTGTGCAGATGTGCACTAATGTTATTCAGCCACCGCCACCCAAATCCCGTGTATGAAGGCCTAGCAGAGCCCGTCACACAGTGGGCAGCACTTCACTCCTCCCAACATACAGTAAGCAGCTGTCATTTCTGTCACAGATCCCACTTAAGCTAAGTGTTTAGTGATGTCAAGAATGTTACCCAAACTTCCCAGGCTTGTGACGACAGTTCTGCAGAATTCTTTTCATCCACAAGTGCAGCAGAACGCGTCCTACAACAGTGGTGTCCAACTCCAGTCCTAGAGGACCACCGTGGCTGCAGGTTTTCATTCTAAACCCCTTTAAATTGAGTGCCCTGTTTGTGCTGCTAATTAACTTCTTGTGAATTCATTTTAATTAAATTGCTTTTTTAAGATTTGTTCCTCTGAATTTCTTCGCCATTCCTCTGAGTTGCTTCCTTGCTTTCCTTAAATGGCACCCAAACAGAAATGAAATGTAAAGTGAGGGAGCCAACAGAAGACCAGCTAAGTCAGGGCCTCAAACCCCAACCAATTTCACTCCAGCCAGCTGCTTAATGAGGTGCCGATTCCTGTCGTTAATCCAATTTGTTCTTTAATTCCGTGGCTTGTTGCTGCTCTCGTGGTGCATTAGCAGACATTTCTGTAATTGCTGATTTTCTCTTTTCTGTTAAAATGTTTTGATGACCTGAGCAGATTAACATTCCTGAGACCTTCCCCTTTCTTTATTTTTAGATATTGTGTGATGGACACCAGTTGTTTTGGTTCATTTTGCATCTCATTATTGTTTGGCTGCCAATTAAGGAAAAAGAAAAAATTAAAGGGTCCGAGTCTTCAAGAGCAAATCAATTAAAATTAATTCAAAAGACATTAATTAACAGCAAAAACAGGTCACTCATTAAGAAAAGGTGTTAGAATGAAAACCTGCAGCCACTGCGGCCCCCCAGGACTGGAGTTGTGCACCCCTGTCCTACAAGATCATTCAAAAGAAGAGTCATCTAATAAAGCTTTAAAGATCTTGGTCAAAAAAAAAATTGTCTGCTAACGTCTCGGGCCTTCGTGCCCCCAGTTCTCGTGCTTAGGTGTGGCAGGTTTGCACCTTACAAAGCCCTGCATGACCTTAGGACACAGGTGTCGAACTCCAGGCCTGGAGGGCCGCAGTGGTTACAGGTTTTCATTCTAAACATCTTCTTCATTAGTGACCAGTTTTTGCTGCTAATTAATTTATTTTGCTTTAGTTTTAATTAACTTAACTCAGGCCCTTTAGTTGTCTCTTTTTTAATTAGCAGCCAAACAATAATGAGACACAAAACGAGCTGCCACACGACCAGCTCACCTGTGCCCGTCACACAATATCTAAAAATAAAGAAAGGTGAAGGTCTCAGTAAGGTTGATCTCTCAGGTCACCAAAACATTTTGACGAAAAGAAAGTCAACAGTTTTGGAAATGTCTGCTGTGGCAGAATGAGAGCAGCAACAGACCACAAAATTAAATAACGGGCTTAATTAATTAACAGCGAGAATCAGCTTCTCATTAATAGATTGGTTGGAGTGAAACTGGCTGAAGTTTGAAATCCCAGTTTAGCTGCTCATCTGTTGGCTCGTTTCACGTCTAATTTCTGTTTGGCTGCCATTTCATGAAGAAACGAATCGATTGTTCAGAAAAACAGGGCTATTAAAATGAAGGGAAAAGGAGTTAATTAGCAGTGAAAACTGGTCAATGATTAGGAAAAAGGGTCAGAATGAAAACCTGCAGCCACTGCGGCCCTCCAGGCCTGGAGTTTGACACCCCTGCCTTAGGATGTAGTCGAGCTAGTCAGAGATCAAATCAGTTTTCGGTTTGTCCACCTGGCATCTCGTGGTCAATTGTGCTGTTAAAATGCTTTTGTGGAGAACAAGAAAACGACCACCGTTCTGTATAAGCACCAGCGGCCAGTCCGTGGATGAAGTGCCGTGTAACGCGAGCGTTCATAACAATAATTACAAAGCCCTGCATGACCTTAAAACCTGTAGCCACGGTGGTCCTCCAGGACTGGAGTTGGCGACCCCTGCTGTAGAGGACCTCCAGTGCACCTGGGAGTGATTCCAGGTAATACTGACGAGCCACCTGAATAAGAGGAGCCGCCTCACTCCATTGGATAACCAGAGTCGGGAGGAAGAAGACAAAGCCTGAGGAGGAGTGGAGGAGCCGATGGACTGGCAGCCAGATGGGACTGTGTTGTGGTGTTGGTGATTTGTGCAGTGGGGGGGGGGCATCTGTCCCAGGGCACAGCACCAGGGGGCGCCAAATTGATGTTAAATTCCCTACCCCATTGCATTTTGGCAAACAGGAGGGGGTGCGAAATCTTCAGTTGTCCCCGGACGCTGAAAACCTTAGCTACGCCTCTGGATTTGTGCTCACGTTAAAAGCGGGTGTTGAGTTTGCACCTGTGTCCCGCCTGTGTGTGTCGCGCCCTGGTGGCTTCACAGATGGTTTAATTATTATTAAACTATTATTATTATTATAATTATTATTATTATTTTTGTTTTTCTCTTGTACTGCAGGGAGGTTGACCGGGATTCTGATGGCCATGTGAGCTTCAAGGATTTTGAATTCATCTTAAGCTACGGAGAAGACCAGTAGTGCTGCTGGCCGAGTTTTGTAAATTAAACCATTCTCATAAACTGTGCTTTGTATTTGCCTCTTCATTAGTGTGACACGTCCTGGGAAGAGTTTTATCGTGTATCATTTTACCTCCAGAATTACCCGGATTCCAGTGCGCTGATTAGATTTCACATGTACAATTCTGTGTGTAAAAGATTATTAAATGCACGTACTACTGGGTTCCTTCCCAAGAAAAGAGAATCGCCCGTATTCAGTGCTGCCATTGAGAGACATTTTTCTTTTGAATCCTTTACTGTGTGTATGTATATTTGCCACCCCCCCGCCATGTCACTTTTCAGATTGCGCATACAAGAAGAGCATTCATTTGAGATGGACTTTTGTAGCTTTGTGGTTTTTATGGAGATTTAATAACTGTAGTTCATGGCAGGTTTGCTGAATAGCCCTTTTGTTTGAAACCTAAATGAGAAACAACTCCTCTCAGCCCTTGTTCTTAGTTTCAAAGCACTGTAAGGCAATACTTGTTATTGACTACCTAAATTGAATTTAAAGTTCACGCTTTCTAGACAGCGTTGGAGAGCTCAAAGCTGTTTTAAAACAGTCAATAGAAAGGATCACCTTACATTCCTCGCTCGTGCATCTTTAGAGCAATGCTCAGATCGCCTAAATCCATGAGCCGCACTTGACGAGGGCTACCGATCTGATGGACTACATTTTAATCATTAAGGTGGCACTCACTTGAGCAGGCAATCTTTTGTCTGAAATGAATCGAACTCTGAACTTGCGCCTCTGCCTGGAGAAGTCTTAGCCCAAAGTGTCCAGAAGAAAGCAGAAGTGTTTTGTTGAGACAATCCTGTTGATATTTCGTGGCATTTCAGGGCCGTGCGTTTCCCAGAGTCCTCTGTACAGTTTGACAATGCAGACGGGCACGGCCCTTTTTTACGGTTGTCCCCACAAAGCTCGGCTCTTGCACATTGATTTGTGTCCGATTTCATAAACTGGTAATGAATGTGTTCCATTATTATAAAATTGTTTTCAAGCCCCCCCCCCCTTCAGATAGATGGTTAACTTGCGGAAATGCATTCAAACACGGACGCCGTCTACTGTACAAAGTGCACCATTAGCGTCGCCTTTGGATTAGCTGCCGGAGATTACTGTACACATGCAATTTTAATTAAGCTTTGCTTTTTTTCCCTTGGCAATGCTTTGCCGGTGTCTGCAGTCGCTCTGGGGATGAATCAGCAGCTGGCACTCAGAGATTGTGCCATGTTTGTGTGTGGCGGCAGCGTTACTGTACTCTAAATCCTGAGCTACAGTATGCACTGAGCGCGGCCGTTTCTGTTTTGTTTCTTTTCCGTGATGCTATCTGCGCTATGCCAGACTGAAGCGACATTTGCCGTCCTTTACCACACCGTCTGAAACTGTCTGCCCCTTTATGGAAATTAGTGTAAAAACTTCCAAGCATGAAATATCATTAATCAAGGATGGCAGATACAAATGAGAGGCCTTGCTCTCTGCTCTACCTGCTCGCAGATACAAAGCCACATGCGTATGGTGGGGGAAAAAAAAAAAGGAGACGGTGGGGCGCAGAGAGAAGGCCTCATTAGATACGGCACTGCAAGGCCGAACGTTTAGCTGCTGCTTAACTCAAGAAAAACTGGCGACTGCTTTCATACTTGACTCACAATGGAGACCAAGTGAATTAGACGCGTTTTAGATCTTTAGCTCAGTCAATAAATCCCACCGTGGCAGTTGCTTTTTCCATTTTACAATTAGACGCAGAGACGTGGAGCATTTAGTATACGGTAGCATTTGCTTCAAAATGGCTGCTTGTGTGCGGCACTACAGTTATGGTTCGAGTGCCAGCCTCCGCTGGGCTATTAGAAAGAGCTTTTAACGTGGATTTACATTTCAGGCCATGCGAGGGAAAGAAGGGAAAGGTATAAAATAAAGAAGCGAGCCAGCACCACGGTTAGTTATCGTGTGTGTTGTGACAGATAGGGGGCGCTGTCGTCCCCTTGAACCCTCGGACCAGACACTAGATAAATGTCCAAATATTAAATTTATTTGTACAATAATGTGCACAAAGCACCCTCCACTCCACAACACTCATAAATAAACAATTCGCTAATCAATACTACAAATCCTCCACACCCAGACGCGTTGTTCCCTTCCTCGCCACTCAGCTCGCTCGTCTGGGATCGCCCACAGTCTTTTATTGTCTTCAACCAGGAAGTGTTTCTCTCTCTCTGTGTTCATGTGACTGGCAACACTTCCGGGTCAGATGAAAACTCCTTTTCTTCAACTTGGAAGAACGTCATTTCTTCTGTCCACGTGACTGGGACGTACTTCTGGGCTGTAGGGAAAATAATCCTTGTTCCTCCCTGCAGCGTCCTCTAGCGGCCCCCATGGTATCCAGCAGGGCTGTGGATAAAAACTCCATTGTCCAGGATTCCCTGCTGGCATTCGGGGTACCTCCATGCTGCAGGGATGGCTCCATCTGGCGGCCTGGGGGTATTGGCCGGGATGAATGGCCGGCCATATACCACAGTGTGTAGAAAGGGTCGTGCAAATTGTAAGGCTCCACAAAGCGGGACAGAACTAAAAATCAGGCGGAACCCAACAAGTCCTACACATACGGTACCCTACATCTACTCTGCCATCCCCGTCTCGTTTTGGGGAAGCACTAAATAGCTGCTAGGCCCTCCACCACTAGCACGTTTAGCCCCCCGACGGATGTCTCGTGTTGCGGCACTTTAACAGTAGCCAGAGACAGACATCCTGGCAGGAGGGACAGTTGACAGTGGTCCTCTCAAGGCATCCCAGTTTGGATGGTCACAAGGGTGCATGGGAGATGGAGTCCTGAAGTGCAGCCTTGCTTGGGGTCCCCGAGTGCCGTCAGAGGGCGCTATCAGTGGGGGATCTCCCTGGTTTCCACACGGCCCGGAAGTGCTACCACCATGGTAGGCTTCTAAGAGGGGTCCAGCACCACACCTAAGGGAGTCGGAGTCGGGAGGCAGTGGACGACACTCACCAGGAGAGCTGAAGGAGAAAAAAGATTCATCTTGTCCTGGGATTGTGTAATTATGGCTGTGCGGGTGGTCTAAGATACTGTGTGTCCTTTATCGTATTATGGGATATCATCTACTGTACTGTTGAGTTCTGCTCTGTACTTTATAACAGATAACCCGGCCATAGACATGACACCAATGTCCAAAACACACGCAGTTTATTTGACACTATTTGCAATATGGTTTCACCCACGCACAATCACACTCACGACTCCTCAGTCTTAACTCTCTTTGGCCGCCTCCACTCCTCCTGACTCCGGCTCCTCGAAGGGCCCCTTTTATCGTGCCCCGGATGTGCTCCAGGAGCTTGATGATGGTCTTCCGGCAGCACTTCCTGGTGTGGCGGAAGTGCTATCCTCCAGGGCTCAGGAACCATCCAGGCAGCCCCCTTGGTTGGGCCACGGACCCCCACGGGGTTGAGCTTCCAAGAAATCAGGGGGGCTGCCCTCTTGCGTCCAGGGAAGATGTTGCCCCTTTCCCGGTCCTTCCCTGATCCAGGCATCCCAGTGGGTCAAGGTCCCTGCTTGTCTGCCACAACTTGTAAGATTTCTATTGCACTCTTATATTGTATTGAGGATGACTTCTGTTCTGTTCTGTGTCTTGTATTGAATTGACCCCCTGCACGGCCAGCCTACCTGGAAACTGCCTTTCCCAAGGTTTCTTCCATTTTTTTTGGGGGGGGGGGGTGTTTCCTTGTCTTCTTAGAGAGTCAAGACTGGGGGGCTGTCAAAAGGCTGTTAAAGCCCATTGCGGCCTTCCTTTTGTGATTTGGGGCTATACAAAAATAAACTGTATTGTATTGTATTGTATTTGAACCTGGGATGTGTCTGAGCTCAGTGGCACCCCCTGTTGGGTACACCAGCATATGTCTGTACATATCAGCCCTTGTTCTCAGCCTCCCTAATATTTCTTCTCTTTACTATACATCCAGGGGTGGCACAGTGGTTGACGCTGCTGCCGCACAGCGCCAGGGTCCCAGTCGCAGCCCGAGCACTACCTGGCTACATTGTTCCCATGTCTGTATGGATTTTAAAGACTGGCCCTGTAGCAGTGAGTGTAGTCATGCCCTTCCGTGGTCTGGTACCTTAACTGGCGCTGCTTTCTGCATTGCACCCAGTATCACCAAACATGTGCCATTAAGGCCCTGGCAAATGACTTGATGTTTCCAGCATCTTTCAGTTGCAGACTTCATTTATACAACCTTAATGAGTTGGGGGACCGCCATAGCACACTCCCGTGATCGCAAGCCAGGTAGTCTGACATCCCTGGCAATAAAGTCAGTTCAACCAGTCTGCACTTCACCCCGACAAACCCAAGTGTCAGGGGCGGGCAGTGTAGGTGTCAGAGCTGATGACCGGGGGGCACTCACTTGGAAGTGCAGTGCCCATAATCCCCTCACAACGAATGAGGAACATGGGTGATTTGGACCCGTCAGACAGAACTGAGGCTCGTACCGCTGATGTCTCATGTTTTATGTGCCAGGCAGCTGAACCCTCCATACCTGGAAAGCATTGGCGCAGCACAGGCTCTGTCAGGCAGCATGTTATTGGCAGTCAGAATGTAACGAGCTTACGACATTTTGGAAATTCTGCTGAAAGACGCCCTGGAGGTGTCTAATGAGTCCTTTCCTGGGATTAAGAGCCGTGTAATCTGACATCCTCTGGCAACGAGATCAGCAAGTGAAGTTGGAATAGAAGTCGTGTATCCTGATGCCAGCTGTAGCTTAGTCGGAGGCTCTCAACTGGCCATTGTGTGCATGTGAAGGCTGTGCCAGGCTCTTTCCTAAATTGTACCCAGTGTTGCCCCTGAGGTCCTGAGTTGGAGTAAATGGGATTCAGAATGTGTGTATCTATGTAGGTGTGATTTTTCTCCCTGCTAACAATGTAAAACACGACATTGGCGGTGATCGGGCAGAACAAACACGAGGAGTCAGAAAAAACGAAACAACGTGTGGCTGTCAATGTGAGCAGGTTGGTTTACTTCCTACTGGAGGATATTAGTTGGCGACGGGTTCAAACGACAGCCAGTTCAGCAGGGAGCAGCACCTTCCACAATGTGAGATCGGCTCACTAGCCAGCAAAGCCATGAATAAGTGATGATGGCTGGCATGGTGGTGCCCCTCAGTTGATGATTCTCTATGTGGTCAATGCCCATGTCTTCTACATCCTGTCATTGAATTGACTGACTGACTACTCTAAATATATCCAGTAATCGACTGGCAGCCCACCCAGGGTTGGTCCCTGCCCTGCTGCCATTGACTTTGGCCCCTTAGACTCTGAACCAGGTCTGAGGGTGACAGGAAAAGCAACGAGAGCGAAGCCTCAAGGCCCAACATCAGGCAGGCTCTGTGTGTACCAGCGACACAAACTCTTGTTCAATTTTTATAAAACAGTAAATTATCAGAAGTTTCTGGACTGATAGAAAAAAAAAAAGTTGAAAATGGGAGAAGGAAGTGAAGGGAAACAAACGCTTTCAGCCTCAGGGAGTCTCACGGGCGCTCCCTTACGTCTAAAGCCTTGTTCTGTCTCGCAAGTTCCAAACACGAATCCTGCAAATGAGCGCGTGACGCCGAAAGGCTGCCTTTCAGGTGTGGCGCTGTCCCGTTTCCGTACTGCTGCCCAGCGTGTTATGCAGACAAACTGGATTGTTTGCTTTTTTGCAGCTGGAATAAAAGGGCTTGGAAAGGGTGGCGTTACTCTGAAAGTGCGTAAGCAGACTGAGCCCAAAGTTAACATCTTTACTGGCATTTAGGGACTCGCCTTGCTGCTGAAGTGACATGCCCAACTCTGAACATCTCTGCCTTCGTTTTCTGAAGGTGCAAGGACCTGTGCCCCAAGGAGCAAGAAAACATCTTCATCCACAAATGGAGTAGAAGGTGTTTTACATGATCATCCATCACAAGTCACTTTGGGCTGCCGTAGCCATGGGGACGCAGGGAGAACATGCAAAGTGCTGGCAGCCATTTGTGATCCGTGTCCTCTACCTGATGTTCTTTGTTCATCTATTGTGGTCCAGTTACCGTTTATAAAATATGTTCTTGTTTTAGGTGGATCCATATTTTCATAAGCCAACCCTAACCCTAACCCTAACCCTATTTTGAATCGTTTGTCCAAAATGACCAGGTGTAAGAATGACGCTATGTAGCGCCTGACCCGACACCGATTGGACACGGGAGGCACGTGTAAAAACAAACAAACAAACGTTTATTTTTTCCTCAGCTGGAGGGCACGTCTTCCCCGTAATCAACACAGTCCCAAGCACAAATAAACACAACACCACTATCCTCTCTCTTCTCTTCTCCTCCACCACCACTCCTCGGCAAGCTTCATCCTCCTCCTCCCGACTCTGGCCGCCAAGTGGTGGTTGCTGGCTCCCTTTTATCAGGCACCTGGTTGATTGCTGACATCCACCTGCACTTCCGGGTGAGGCAAAACCAATGCCCAAAAGGGGCCAGCCGCTCCTGTTGCAGCACCCCCTGGCGGCGCCAGCGGAACCCCATAGAGCTGCACAGAACTCCAACCCCCATGAAGCCCTGGGGGTGTCTGAAGCACCGCTGCAACCCAGGGAGGCTGGCATCTAGCGTCCAGGGGGAGATACTGGGCTTCCTACCCTTGTCCCCTTGGCAGATGTGGTGAAGGGGCGTACCGGCCAGGCATGGACCCCGGCCATCTGTCACACAGGAAATGGAAGTATCTAAGGGAGTAGAGTGAAGTCAAAGTCAAAGAGCGGGCTGGAGGTGGGCACACTTTACAGTGAGATCGAAGTGATTGTCAAATCCAAGAAACACTAAAGCAGGAGTATGAGCCATGGTCCAGATCCTGACTTGTTTTAATTGTTCCTAGCTGTCTTCTTATGGAAGTTGCTTGTTTTTATTGTGGATCTGAAAGCTTTGATGCCAGAAGCCACATGCCCATATCTTAAATAGGTGGTGAAGAATGACACACGGCTGCCAACAAGAATAGAGGCTGCTAACAATAGCAGTCTGAGCCCAAAGTAGCACCTTCACTGGCATTTAGGGACTCGTCCTGCTGCCCGATTCTCAACATCTCTGCCTCCATTTTCTGAAGCTGTCTTTTTCCTGTGTGGTGACCTCTGCCACCAAATAGCTAAAAACATCAGGAAATTAGAACATTAGAACATTCGAACACTCTAGACGAGAACTGGCCATTCAGCCCAGCAAAGCTCACCAGTCCTATCCACTTATTTCTTCCAAGAAAACATCAAGTCGAGTTTTGAAAGTCCCTAACGTCTTACTGTCTACCACATTACTTGGTAGCTTAGCTTGGTAGAAATGAAACTATAGAACTCACTCCATCCACAAATGGTGGACAGCCGGAGTCCTTGCCCAGCTGGTATGCCCCCGAAATGGAAGGACCTGGGGAGATAGCCTGCTAAGGGCATTATAACCCCAGATCACTAGGTGGCAGCACCCCTTGGGTTGCTGCGGCAGCTCAGATTCACACAGGGCATACTGGGAATTGGAGTTTGGTGGCTCAGCCCTGTTGGGTGCCACCAGGGGGTGCTGCAGGGTCTCCTGAGCCATATTCCATTGGGCTAACAGCTTACCCGGAAGTGATTCCGGATCAATGCTACGGGACACCAGAAGTACTCAAGGGGATTAGAAGCCAGCTGGCACTGCCCGAGGAGCCAGAGTCGGGAGGAAGGAGGAGGCGGAGAGAGAGAGAGAAAGAAAGAAGAGAAGACAAAGTGCTGTTTATAGTTTGGTGCTTTATTTGTACTGTGCATTGGTGCCGGTGGGAAACGATTTGGGAAGCGTTTCCCACTTAATAAAAACTTTGTGAAAGAACTTGTGTCTGTCCGTGTTGGGTTTGCAGGCCACAAAGTTTTAAATGACCAACCACCACAAGTCACTTTGCGCTGCCTTACCCATGGGGACACAGGGAGACGAAGAGTGACAGCAAGAATGGCCTGGCCAGAATAATGATAAAAGAGCATAAACAACAGCAAAACCAGTCGTAAAGGGTCCAAAAAATGAGAGCAGGCCCCAGAACTCCAAGGCCTGCCAGATTCATGATGCCACCCTAATGCCAGGTCACCTCAGCGTCACTGCAGTCTGCTGTTTACATTTCATAACCTCATCTGCACCAATTAAATGATCACCCACTAAGTCTAAAATTCAGGAGAAGTGCCCAAATGTGCGAACACAAGCGCTTTTCACTTCTGCAATACGACAGCATTGCCACACGGCTCTGCTCCGATCCTCCGAGTGACCTCATGAAATACTGGCCTGACAGGAGTGGGGGGGCACAACTGGCCTGAGCCTTTAGCTAGACGACACCGGTGTGCCACATTTCACCCGACAATATTTCTTAACTTTTACTATTAGAAAGTGGGTGGCACGGTGGCACAGTGCGCTGCTGCCTCGCAGTTAGGAGACCTGTGGGTTCACTTCCCGGGTCCTCCCTGTGTGGCGTTTGCATGTTCTCCCCGTGTCCGCGTGGGTTTCCTCCCACAGTCCACAGACATGCAGGTTAGGTGCATTGGCGATCCTAAATTGTCCTGTGTGTGCTTGGTATGTGGGTGTGCCCTTCGGTGGGCTGGCACCCTGCCCGGGGTTTGTTTCCTGCCTTGCGCCCTGTGTTGGCTGGGATTGGCTCCAGCAGACCCCCCGTGACCCTGTAGTTAGGATATAGCGGGTTGATTAATGCATGGATGGACTATTAGAAAGTGCAGGCTTTCTGACTGGGCCTTGTGGAGCTTCGTCTTCCTTAGTGGTCCTTGGACCCCCAACACCACAGGACGTAGAGCAGGTTTTTTTTTCTCTGCTGCTTTGCCTTCTGGCATTGAGGAAGATGGACTCGTCAGCACTGTTTTCATTTCTGACCATCTTTAAAGTGCATTATAGGCCATTTGAGGGGAATTAAGAAAAAAAAAACTATGACCGGGGGTCTCTCTGGACTTAAACTTGTCTCCCCATTTTAAAGATGCGCAGTCCATTAGAGTGGCCGCCATCCCCTGCAGGACTGTCTGGAACTTTGTAATGCTTTTGGTCTGCAGAGTTACTTCTTTAGTGCCATTTTTGCACGTGAAACTCTTTTCACTCTCGCCTGCAGCACAATCCATTCAGACACCTAAGCCGAGGTTGTTGACACGCAGCAGCAGGCCTGTCACCGGGCGTCTGTCCCACTGGCACGCTTCTTTTTGTGCCACCAAATGCAGGTTAATCAGAGAAAGTCCTCGGTTTACCTACTGCATTCAAGACGGCTTTTTAACACACACACACACACACACAATCTGTGATCTACTTAACTGTAATTGCCCCTGCTTTTCTGTCTCTGGAGTGTCTGAAGCGGCACATTCGCTTATTTGCATTGTAGTCACTGAGCAGCCCTCCAAACTCTCACTTTGTGTCTTCACAAAGCCTAATCATGCGCTCCTTGTGTGTTTTTTGTTCTTCTACCTTTCTCCTTTCTAAATGGCTAACGTTTAACCTGCAGTAGGAAACGGCTCAGGACACCAAATTAGTCGAACCAATTGTACTGGAGATAAGATGCGCTAATAGACTCGGCAGCCCCTTCCTGTGTTGTTCTCTCGTGATCTTTTAACAGCCAAAGGCTCACTCAACAAATGTTAATTAAAAACACAAACAGATTAGACAGCGTTGAAATCCATAATGTGGGTTGCTGAGCTCAATTAGCCATGGTAAATAGTGTTCTCAACAATTAAAGGTGCTCTTGTTAGCCTCTCGTCTCCTGTCTCGCTTTGTAGCCGCGGCCCGAGTGCCCGGAGGTGCCCGCCGCGGATCCAGAACTTCGCCATAAAGGCGACAATCAAACGGGCCGGGAGTGGAGACAGATAGCACTCGGCTTACTGTTTGTTACTTCTGCACGACTTTTAGCAAAAGTACATCTGACCTGCTGAATGAGCACACAGGCGTTGCGAACAGTTTAGATTTCTATTTGCTGTTATATTGCTAAGCAGTTCTGTTTGAGTGGACCCTCTTTGTCCTGTCTGGGTTTGGTTCCTGCCTTGTGCCCAAATCTGCCAGGCGAGGCTCTGTCCTCCTCTGTTTGGTTCAGTGGGTTTGATGATTTTTATATTTTATGATGTGCTACGGGCAGCACGGTGGCGCAGTGGGTAGCACTGCTGACACATAGTTAGGAGACCCGGGTTCACTGCGTGGAATTCTCCCCGTGTCTGCGTGGGTTTCCTCCCACAGTCCAGCGATCCTAATTTGTCCCTAGTGTGTATGTGTATGTGCTCTGCGGTGGACTGGCACCCTGTCCGGGGTTTGTTCCTGCCTTGCACCCTGTGTTGGCTGGGATTGGCTCCAGCAGACCCCCGTGGCCCTGTAGTTAGGATATAGCGGGTTGGATAATGGATGGATGGATACCGTTGGGGGATTTCCTTTACACTAACAGCTGAGCTCACTCCTGCAGTGGACATCTGAGCGAGCAATGGCACATGAACAGCCTGGGTTCACAAACCGTACATGGAGGGCTGGGATTGTGTGCATAACATAGTTGTAGAACTGTGGTCCCCATTACATTACACCAGTCCGTAAGAGAGAGAATCGTATCGTCTGGCACACATCCTAAGAAAGGCCGCAAGATAAAGGACGCTCTAAAGGTCCATAGTGGATGGATGGATGATGTGCCACCGTAACGTGACATCACAGACGTACACTGCCAACCATGACGTCCAAGTACTTCTATCAGGACATCAAATCTTGTTTTCCTTATTCTAAGAATGATTCAGTCAGTCAGTCAGTCATTTTCCAACCCTCTATATCCTAACACAGGGTCACGGGGGTCTGCAGGAGCCAATCCCACCCAGCATAGGGCGCAAGGCAGGAACAAACCCCGGGCAGGGTGCCAGCTCACAACATTCTAAGAATTATTGACTTATTAAAAAAAATGATATGTGAAATCTTGTCAAGTCAATTTTGCGGACTTCATTGGCACATTTTTTTGCCCGTTTTTTTCAGTGTACTTTTGTCTTGTCACAAGTGGCTGTGGCTGCCAGCGTAAAGGACGCTGTGTGTGACTTCTAGCCAGCCTGGCCGCTGTGCTGAGTTTGCATGTCCTCCTTGTGCCTCCTGCTGTGTGTGTGTCCCTCGTGAGGACGTTACTCAGCTAAAGACACTGCAAGTGCTGCCCAGTTCATGACCTCAGCCAGGGTGACTGGAGCGAGGGGGTACGGGAGCAGACTCTGTGATGAACAAGGCCTAATTAGGAATACTTCTGTGAAAATCAAACAGACGACAGTGCGTGGTGGCTATGGAGTGTCAATGGTTAGATACATTATAGGACACAGACATTGTGATGGACGGCTGGGACGCCCAAAGAGTGGAAGGATGGGGGAAAGCAGCTACTCCCCCAAGACGCCAGGTGGCGATTTCCCTGCAGCTTAGTAGTGCCCCGTATTCCCACAGGGCACCATGGGATCTGGAGTTCGGCTTTACAACCCTACTGGGCACCGTGGGTGCCCCCAGGAGACACTGCAGGAGGACCTGGACTGGGGACTTCTACTTTCTACATAGCCTGGAAGTACTCCAAAGTCACGGCGATGGAAGCCCAGAAGTACTTCCGGGTCGAACAGAAAACTTGATTTCTCCATCTGATTTGGATGTGCTGGCAAGTCACATGGGCGGAAGAGCAGAAGCACTTCCGGGTCGGACCATACATATATGATATGAAGGACTGCTGAAAACCCAGCAAGCCGAGCCAGAGTCGGGTGGAGGTGGAGGACAAAGAGATTTAAGATTATTGTGCTTGGTGTTTGTTTGTCTATTGGTGGCTGGGGTGCTTAAAGGCACTATTTATTTAAAAAAAGAATTAAAAATACTTCTTGGTACATTTAACCTGAGCGTCTGTCTGTTGGGTTTAAGGGGCAACAGCGACCCCTAGCATCCACAACAACACCCACACGCGCCTCAATATGGACAGCAGAGGACAACACATCCAAACGTTAAGGAAAAACTCGTAACGGACGACATCCTCACCTAAGAGTCTCTGGTAGAACAGGAACTCGGCCGAGCTGTCGATAGCTTGATGACGTCCACAGAGACCGCTCTCAGACCACTGTGGACCCCTGTGACAAGTAAACAGCCGGCTGTGAGTGCTGCCCCATCTCCAGCAGCTAACGCTAATGTTGTTTATGACGCTAAACGCTGCAGTTCCTACACAAGTCGTCTTCTCACTCTTGCCCCGTGTCACTTGAACATCGCTGTCCTTCAGCTCTGATGATCTTCACTTTCTGTTCCTCTCTGGGTGTTTACATTTGACAAGGCCTCTTTTATATGGGGGTGTATGGGCAGGCAGCTCTGTACGTAAACTGAGCAGAAATCAGACTACCTTAAGACTGCATAACTCGCAGTAGCACGCTGCACATTAGAAATGGGTAGACACAGATGGAGAGATGAATAATACTGACTAAAGGCACTATACAGTGGTGCTGGAAAGTTTGTGAACCCTTTAGAATTTTCTATATTTCTGCATAAATATGACCTAAAACATCATCAGATGTTCACTCAAGTCCTAAAAGTAGATAAAGAGAAACCAGCTAAACAAATGAGACAAAAATATTATACTTGGTCATTTACTTATTAAGGAAAATGATCAAATATTACATATCTGTAAGTGGCAAAAGTATGTGAACCTTTGCTTTCGGTATCGGGTGTGACCCCCCAATAACTGCAACTAAACGTTTCCGGTAACTTTTGCTCATTCCTGCACACCGGCTTGGAGGAATTTTCGCCCATTCCTCCGTACAGAACAGCTTCAACTCTGGGATGTTGGTGGGTTTCCTCACATGAACTGCTCGCTTCAGGTCCTTCCACAACATTTCGATTGGATTAAGGTCAGGACTTTGACTTGGCCATTCCTAAACATTCACTTTATTCTTCTTTAACCATTCTTTGGTAGAATGACTTGTGTGCTTAGGGTCGTTGTCTTGCTGCATGACCCACCTTCTCTTGAGATTCAGTTCATGGACAGATGTCCTGACATTTTCCTTTAGAATTCTCTGATATAATTCAGAATTCATTGTTCCATCAATAAAGGCAAGCCGTCCTGGCCCAGATGCAGCAAAACGGGCCCAAACCATGATACCACCACCACCATGTCTCACAGATGGGATAAGGTTCTTATGCTGGAATGCAGTGTTTTCCTTTCTCCAAACATAACGCTTTTCATTTAAAGCAGAAAGTTCTATTTTGGTCTCATCCGTCCACAAAACATTCTTCCAATAGCCTTCTGGTTTGTCCACGTGATCTTCAGCAAACTGCAGACAAGCAGCAATGTTATTTTTGGAGAGCAGTGGCTTTCTCCTTGCAACCCTGCCATGCACACCATTGTTGTTCAGTGTTCTCCTGATGGTGGACTCATGAACATGAACATTAGCCAATGTGAGAGAGGCCTTCAGTTGCTTAGAAGTTACCCTGGGGTCCTTTGTGACTTCGCCGACTATTACACGCCTTGCTCTTGGAGTGATCTTTGTTGGTCGACCACTCCTGGGGAGGGTAACAATGGTCTTGAATTTCCTCCATTTGTACACAATCTGTCTGACTGTGGATTGGTGGAGTCCAAACTCTTTAGAGATGGTTTTGTAACCTTTTCCAGCCTGATGAGCATCAACAACTCTTTTTGTGAGGTCCTCAGAAATCTCCTTTTTTTCGTGCCATGATACACTTCCAAAACATGTGTTGTGAAGAGCAGACTTTGATAGATCCTGTTCTTTAAATACCACAGGGTGCCCACTCACACCTGATTGGCATCCCATTGATTGAGAACACCGGACTCGAATTTCACCTTCAAACTAACTCATTATCCTAGAGGTTCACATACTTTTGCCAGTCACTAATATGTAATATTCGATCATTTTCCTCAATAAATTAATGACCAAGTATAATATTTTTGTCTCATTTGTTTAACTGGTTTCTCTTTATCTACTTTTAGGACTTGAGTGAACATCTGATGATGTTTTAGGTCATATTTATGCAGAAATATAGAAAATTCTAAAGGGCTCACAAACTTTCAAGCACTACTGTATAGCAAGGATCAAGAAGCGAGTTAAAGGCACTACTTTAGAATCTGTAGACAGATGGATGGGTAAAAGATGGGATGAGGAGAGACAATGATGGGAATGGAAGTAGAGAGGAAAAGAAAACGAGGAGAGCCAAAGTGGAGGTGGATGGATAAAGTAAATGGAGATCTGAAAGAAAAGGGTCTGCCCGGGTAGGAAGTGCAGGACCGAGCTGTGTGGAGAAGGTTGATCAAGAACATCAGCCAAACATAGAAGTGGGAAATGATGAAGAGGAAGATGAGGTAAAAGGCATTAGGTGCAAAGATGTGATGGATGATTTCCACTAGATTAGATAGATACTGGGCAGCACGTTGGCGCAGTGGGTAGCACTGTTGCCTCGCAGTAAGGAGACCTGGATTCACTTCCCGGGTCCTCCCTGCGTGGAGTTTGCATGTTCTCCCCGTGTCTGCGTGGGTTTCCTCCCACAGTCCGAAGACCTGCAGGTTAGGTGCATTTGCGATCCTAAATTGTCCCTAGTGTGTGCTTGGTGTGTGTGTATGTGTATGTGCCCTGCGGTGGGCTGGTGCCCTGCTTGGAGTTAGTTTCCTGCCTTGCGGCCCGTGTTGGCTGGAATTGGCTCTAGCAGACCCCCGTGACCCTGTAGTTGGGATATAGCGGTTTGGATAATGGATGGATGGATACCGTTGGGGGATTTCCTTTACACTAACAGCTGAGCTCACTCCTGCAGTGGACATCTGAGCAAGCAATGGCACATGAACAGCCTGGGTTCACAAACCGTACATGGAGGGCTGGGATTGTGTGCATAACATAGTTGTAGAACTGTGGTCCCCATTACATTACACCAGTCCGTAAGAGAGAGAATCGTATCGTCTGGCACACATCCTAAGAAAGGCCGCAAGATAAAGGACGCTCTAAAGGTCTTTGGCAGAACATCTTATCATTGAAGAGTCTCCACTTCTGTACTGTAGACAGACCGGTTAATGAAAGAGGTAAACATCATGACATCATCTCCATGGAGCTGAAAGTGAAGAGCATACACAAAATGTCCCTTTCGATACACAGAAGGAGTGAGAGTGATGAAAGGCCACAAATTAGACAGCTCGATATAAACTGTAGGAGGCACAGGAGATGGACGGGTGGCCCAGCCAGGAGTCCAGAAGATCCCTTACCTGGATGAGAGGCCCCGAATAAATGGACAGACGTCCCGACCGGACATGGACTCTATACCTTTCCCTGGAAGATGTTTATTCCCCCCCAAGTGCTAGATGGAAGCAGCCCTCCTTATCAGGAAGAACGAGTCTGGCAGCACAGCCCTGCTGGGAACCATGGGTGCCACAAGGGGGCGCTGCAGAGAGATGTGCTCCCTCAAATACGGGACTTCCATAAGACAATGAAGTACTTCCATCGGGCAGTGGCCCTGGCACCGGAGGTACTCCCGGGTTCTTAATAAAGGAGACCGCACTCCCTTATCCAGGTGAGTCGGAGCTGGGAGGACATGGGGCAACACTTGACTGGAGGAGGGCAGTGCGGCGGTGAGAAAAGAGAGGATCAGTTATTTATGCTTGTGTTTTGCAACAAAAACCTTCCATTATTTGAACCCGGAACTCTTTGTGTGTTCGTGTTCGGGGTTTGGGGCTCACTGACGGACCGAATTCTATCACAAAATCTTAAAATAATACATGCATATGAAGGGCACCATATGATCGCTGTAGACAGGTGTGTAGTGTCTGACTGAGTGGTCAGTGGGTAGATGAGGCGTCTCTAACAAAGAGCACATAGCTGGGACAGCAGAAAGCCAACAGAAGAAGCACAAACAAAGCCAGAGGGCTGCCCTGCTCTTGGCTGCCTGATGGTTGCTCTCAGGCGTTGCCCCCATTATCTGATATTAACCAGAAATTCCTCCTCCTCTGAAGCAGTCCAGCAGCGGTGGAAGTTGGGATGTGCTATGGAGGCCCCGTCACTATCCAGTGTGTGCCATCACCTTCATTAATGCTTTATAAGTGAGTGTTTTGAAAACTAACACATCATTGCCACCCTGAAATATAAGTGCAGCTGGCATCATGCCACATTACTATTATTATTACTCCTATAATACCAAATCTAATCAGACTGAGAACTCTAATGGACACAAACAAGCACCCCAAAATACAGGCGAGCGATCCGTGCAGCTTCCTTTTGCTCTGCTCTTCACATTTGAAATTTGATCCCAACCAGCCAGCCTTCATTTTTTACAGCACCAATAACAAACATTACAAACACCCACCCAGGCTCTTTTGACGTCGATATTTTTAGGCCTGACAGGCTACCTGACCTGTTTTTGGGTGACACCGTGAACTAGAGGTGGGCTTGTACAGGTAGACTTGTGCAGTTGCAAATGAAAACCAGATCCAACGCCCACCGTTTTACAGCTCTTGTTAGATAAGCATGGCTTCTTTCACCAGTTCTGTGCCCATCAGTATCCATGAAAACAGAACAATCACAGGGGGAAGAAGTAAGATCGATTGTGATTAAAGAGGACCATCACGATTAGTCTCAATGTCCAGAATGATGCTCAAAATATGCAAAACTAGCATGGGTACAGCGTTTACAGTGCCATCTAAAACAAAGGAATGCAAAATATCTGGGCCCACTGGAACCCTCATCTTAGTCCCTCCACATGCCGTGTCACGACTCTCCTCCTATGTCAGGACGTGAGGGTATGTCTGGCTAGAGGTATTCTTGAAGCCCAGTTGACTTCTGTTCAATTTGATGTTGGCACAAGATTAGTTTTGCTGCTGGCATATGCTAGGGCCAGAATTTCTTGCAGGCCCTTAACCTGCAATTGCTCCGTCCTGAGTATGATGTTAATCTTTTTTTGTTGTTGTTGTTGTTTTGTTCTTTATTTTGCCTTATACAATTTCTCGTATTAGGAATTTGTTAGTTTTTGCATACCCCTTGGGGTCAGAGCGCAGGGTCAGCCATTGCACAGCGCCCCTGGAGCAATTGAAGGTTAAGGGCCTTGCTCAAGGGCCCAGCAGAGTAGGATCTCTTTTGGCAGTGACGGGGACTCGAACCGACAACCTACGGGATACCAGCGCAGATCCTTAGCCTCAGAGCCACCACTCCGCCCCTAATCTGCATCCATCCCTGCAGGGAAAAACTTGGGGGTAGGTGGCAGAATTGGCACTCCAGCCACCATAAAAAAAAACCTCCCACTGTTCCACTCCATCTGAACTGGTGTGGTGCTGAGGTATCACCCGTCGCATGGCTGCACTCGGGTCCTAATCTGGATCCTGAGTTGGTTTGTCATGTGGTGGGTGCGGCAATGCGCTGTATCAGTGCCTGCTCCTAACCTCCTCCTCCTCCTCCTCGCCTAAAGCCTTGACCTTTTGGTAGCTAAACAGGGACTTTACGCTGAGACACAGCGATTAGGAGAAAGAGAGATCTGTTGTTCTGCCAGGCCTCTCTAGCTAACCTCACCCTTGAATGGGCCCAGCTGACTCCACTTTGGCCAAAGTGGCTAAGAGGTCTTGTAGCCATCTTGTTATTGGACCTCTTGTTGGCCACAGAAGACACAAGTACCCGTCAAGGAAGATTATCCTACTAACATGTTCAGGGCCTCTCCTTATGTAGGACTTGCCTTTCGCCATCTTGGTGGTGCCCCATCGCTCTGCCTCTGCGGATAAAAGAAGGCAGCGCTGCTCCTGGCATTTGCTCCCATGCAGATGTGCCCGAGTCCGTCGTCACCCTGACTTTTGTGTTGTCAGACAGACAAATCGTAGGGACGTCCAAGTGTCTCTCTTTTTGGTGCACAAGTTCAGCTTAGTGCTGTAAGTGGTTCCTCTGTGCAGTTTCACTCCCTTGTGCTATAAAATTAAGCAGCCTGTTGGCACGTGACTTGTTGTGAAGCCTCTTGTGCTACCAGCCTAATTACCTCAGTACAGTTTGTCCTTAGAAAAAGCCTCAGCCCTGCCCTCCATCTTGCCTGGGGCCAGCCAGTGACGTGACTTTAGAGACAGGTGCCCGTGTTAACCTGTGGGCTGCTGAGGCGCGTTCGACTGCATTTCACCGATGGCTTCAGTATCCTCGGGTGTATATTTTCATAGCTGTATGTTTACTTTCCTTCACAGTTTTCAGGGCCATTGCTCTAGAAGGGCCCACTCTTACACCAGGGTCTACTGGATGGTGTGTATCCCACTCTCCACCCTCCGTGCCAATCTGCCTTCAATTACTTAAAGCTGACATGAACAGACTTTCTTCTGTTGTGTCCTTGCAAGTGTCTGAATTAAATGAAATAATTATCAAGCTGCCTTGGGTGATGGACCACCGCTGCTGCACCTACCTGAACCATGTCAAGCACAGTGAGCGAGACCCACTTCAGTGATGTACAGGGTGGTCCAGATCTAATTATGCAGATCCAGATCGTCTGGATGCGGGGACGATTCCAGTTTAGCGCAAAGACGATTCTTCATGTCGTCAGTTCGTACACTTCTCGATGGTCCGGGATTTTTCGGGTGATTTTCTATGTAATAAACTTAATACGTTATAGCGTAATGAACATTGCATAATTAGATCTGGACCACCCTATAGACACACAACTGTGCGCAGGCCCTGCACATGAACCCTTGTTACAAAAGTCGGAATTTCGAAGTGTTCATAAGAAATGTAAAGATTGTCGAAAGAAACAGCCAAACGCCACAAAAAGGTTTAGGGTAGCTGCTCCATATAACGTAAATTGGGTTCAAAATGCCAAAGATATGAGCAATCGTGGTCACACTGAGGTCAAAACAGAACTGATTTGCAGGTAACAAAATGGCGGTTTTATGGTTGGGCAGAGGAAGTGAGGTCAGCAGAGTCGGAACTGGAAGTGAGGTCATTGAGGCCTGAAGCAAAAGTGACGTCATTGGGGCCAGGTGACGGGTCCGCAGAGGAAAGAGAGTTAGGGTTACGGTTAGGACCCCCTGGTGTGGCGTGGAATTACCCTCGTTGGAGCCCCTTAGCCCTCTCGCAGGCACACGTGTGTGATAAGATTTACTTCATCCTAATAAACAAGAACAGGTTAGGGTCACATATTTGAGATATTTAAATGTGTGTTTCAGTTTAAATGTTTAAAGACTAAAGATTCTCAAATGTAATAGAAATGGGTCATCTTTTGCCCTTTGATTGAGGTCCACAGCGAGATAGATCTTTATTAAAGGATCTCAGATCGAAAATAACATCTTATTCATCATCACTGACCTTGAAATAGTCAATAATGATACCCCACAGGCTTATGTTAGAAATTTGTTATTTTTAACCTTCTGGGATTGGCGCTTAGAGGCCATCGCTAGAATCAAATATCAAAAATATATGAATGATCAGTCAGTCAGTCATTATCCAACCCGCTATATTCTAACACAGGGTCTGCTGGAGCCAATCCCAGCCATCAAAGGGCATAAGGCAGGAAACAAACCCCAGGCGGGGCATCAGACCACCAGAGGGCACACACACCAAGACAATTTAGGATCGCCAATGCACCTAAGCTGCATGTCTTTGGACTGTGGGAGGAAACCCACACAGACACTGGGAGAACATGCAAACTCCACGCAGGGAGGACCCGGGAAGCAAACCCTGGTCTCCTAACTGCAAGGTAGCAGCGCTACCCACTGTGCCACCGTGCCACCCATGAATGATCAGCGACCTCAAAACAGCATAAAATGACACTGTGCTGTATTACTATTTTGAAGTTTTGTTAAAAGGAGGAACTTTGATCCCTTGTATCCAATTAGAGGCTGAACTCCTGGGGTCAGTTCATATGGCATCCACAATTTCACTCCTTCTGATCATTTTCATTGAAGGCACCTATTGGTTTACTTCTTAGCCTAAGGGTGTAGTTTCCTGTACAAAATATGGTCCAAAAATGACCTAAAAATTAGTTTTTTGTTCGGGTCATAGGGCCACAAGTAGGGGAGAGCGGCAAAAAGTTCAACGACTTGCATGACTAGGCATCAAGACGAGTGTAACGATATTTCATATTTTTGTTTATTTTGCCATACTGAGGAGAAACAGAACGTTCCTAAATAAGCCATGACCTCGTCACTTATTCAGGTGGTATGTAGCGTTCATTGTTATGTGCCGCTGCATCACGCTGACTACTCGGTCACAGTGCACATAGTAGCTGGTGATGTGCATGTTGCCATCTTGCATGTCACAACTTTGAATGTAATTAAAGACGGAGCTGGTTTTACTCGAGACTCAATTTGGTAAGAATTTGTGGGCGTCACAATGACGTGTTTACGATGGTTTATGCAATCAGCTGGCTCATGCCCATTTTATGCCAACTGATTCAGTGTAACATTTCTAGCCTCTTCATTTCAGCAGCTCCTATTTGTTCACAAACAGGCAAGTGCGCTATCCTGGGCAGGATTTCTGGTGCACATGTTTCAAAA
Organism: Polypterus bichir lapradei; assembly: GCA_026402145.1. Taxonomy (NCBI): domain Eukaryota; kingdom Metazoa; phylum Chordata; class Cladistia; order Polypteriformes; family Polypteridae; genus Polypterus; species Polypterus bichir. The sequence continues at coordinate 4,148,621 of JANRMT010062800.1, forward strand.
TTAGACATTTTTTGTTTGTATATGTCAAAAAAAAAACCATCAGTGCTTATATCCTTCAAAACACTTGAAAAATGTTTAGTTAAAGCTTTATCAGCACAGTGCTGGCCCCCTGTCCAGCCCATCGAAATGTCCCTAATGGTGCCTCTAAAACATCAGCTTACGACGGACTGGTGGTCTGCCCGGGTGGGATTCCTACTATGTGCCCAGTGAACCTGAGTGAGCCAATGAAGCGCAAGTTTCAGAGTTGATAGATAGATAGATAGATAGATAGGAAAGGCACTATATGATAGATAGATAGATAGATAGATACTTTATTAATCCCAAGGGGAAATTCATATACTCCAGCAGCAGCATACTGATAAAGAACAATATTAAATTAAAGAGTGATAAAAATGCAGGTATAACAGACAATAACTTTGTATAATGTTAACGTTTACCCCCCTGGTGGAATTGAAGAGTCGCATAGTGTAGGTGAGGAACGATCTCCTCAGTCTGTCAGTGGAGCAGGATGGTGACAGCAGTCTGTCGCTGAAGCTGCTCCTCTGTCTGGAGATGATCCTGTTCAGTGAATGCAGTGGATTCTCCATGATTGACAGGGGTCTGCTCAGCGCCCGTCGCTCTGCCACGGATGTCAAACTGTCCAGCTCCGTGCCTTCAATAGAGCCTGCCATCCTCACCAGTTTGTTCAGGCGTGAGGCGTCCAACTTCTTTATGCTGCCTCCCCAGCACACCTCCGCGTAGAAGAGGGCGCTCGCCACAACCGTCTGGTAGAACATCTGCAGCATCTTATTGCAGATGTTGAGGGACGCCAGCCCTCTAAGGAAGTATAGTCGGCTCTGTCCTTTCTTACACAGAGCATCAGTATTGGCAGTCCAGTCCAATTTATCATCCAGCTGCACTCCCAGGTATTTATAGGTCTGCACCCTCTGCACACAGTCACCTCTGATGATCACGGGGTCCATGAGGGGCCTGGGCCTCCTAAAATCCAACACGAGCTCCTTGGTTTTGCTGGTGTTCAGGTGTAAGTGGTTTGAGTCGCACCATTTAACAAAGTCCTTGATTAGGTTCCTATACTTCTCTTCCTGCCCACTCCTGATACAGCCCACGATAGCAGTGTCGTCAGCGAACTTTTGCACGTGGCAGAACTCCGAGTTGTATTGGAAGTCCGATGTATGTTGGCTGAACAGGACCAGAGAAAGTACAGTCCCCTGCGGTGCTCCTGTGTTGCTGACCACAATGTCAGACCTGCAGTTCCCGAGATGCACATACTGAGGTCTGTCTGTAAGATAGTCCACGATCCATGGCACCAGGTATGAATCTACTGCCATCTCTGTCAGCTTGTCCCTGAGGAGCAGAGGTTGGATGGTGTTGAAGGCGCTAGAGAAGTCCAGAAACATAATTCTTACAGCACCACTGCCTCTGTCCAAGTAGGAGAGGGATCGGTGTAGCATATAGATGATGGCATCCTCCACTCCCACCTTCTCCTGGTATGTGAACTGCAGAGGGTCGAGGGCATGGTGGACCTGTGGCCTCAGGTGATGAATCAGCAGCTGCTCCATGGTCTTCATCAGATGTGACGTCAGAGCAACAGGCCAGAAGTCGTTCAGCTCACTAGGACACGATACCTTTGGGACTGGGGTGATGCAAGATGTTTTCCAAAGCCTCGCGACTCTCCCTTGTTCTAGACTCAGGTTGAAGATGCGCTGTAGAGTTGGTGTCCCTGTAGCCACACCAAGACTTGGCTTGTTTCATTAGATCAGTAGTTACTGAAGGAAGCGTTTCAGTTGACTGCACTGCGACGAAACGCAACGAAAACGCAAGAAAACAACTCAAAACGACTAAAAAGGCCTTTACATTGAAACAGAAAGGAAACTAAAACTGAGTGAAAAACAAAGACTTGACTACATACTCAAAAAAGAATTGAAATAAATGTAAATTAAATGGAAAAAAAAGTTGCTACTTCTCATAAGTTAACCAATTGACGGCAACTTTTTTTTGCACCGACTGGCTGGGTGGCCGCATGAGCGTAATGGAGGTCGGCTGGCTAGGAGGAAAACAACAAGAGAAAGTCCAGCATGGCAGCACCTCAAATAGGGCGCTGGTGGTGCTGAATAGGAGAGCACTTTGGATTTTAAAAGTAACCAGGAGTAAAGATGTGCTCAAAAAACAGAAACAAGTTGAGTCCAGAGAAGTGAAAAGCACAGCAGCCAAGAGAAAGACAAAAATCAAAGTAAACGCCAGTGAAAGAGCGAAACCAGAAGACTGTTAGGAAGAAAGATTTAGCAAAGGCAAAGGTTTTGACTTGAACCTGTGAACGTGGATGAGGAGATGACTTTGAAAGTGAACTTCTATCCAGACACGTCGTGATTGATGTTTCATGACCTCGGAGGACGCACCCCCAACAGTGCCCTTACACTGGCAGCTCAAAACACTGACAGCAAATAATTAAAATGGTGGCTAAAACGACCCAAATAATATTACAAACCCAAAAATAAAGCCATTAGGAGACAAATTAATATCAACGTCAGAATCTTCGAGTGCTAAACCACACAGAAAGCGCAAAGAAAAGATATATGAACAAAACTGCCAGGAGGCTCCAACCTAAACCCAAGCAAGTGCATAATCCATATAGACGACTGGGTTTGTGGAGCTCAGTTAAAGAGTAAGGGCCTGGTGAATTTAAAACTCTTCACAAAGATGTCTATAAAAAGGCTGTGATGTGCTGAAGGGGGCCAAAGAAGGAAAAGTGACAGGCTACAGTGGTCAACAGATGTCCTAAAAGCTGCAATCTGGTCACCTCGACGCAAATAGAACATCGACTTTCTTCCTACCTTTAAATCCCGCCGGAAGGCAGGCCTGTTTAAGCTTACTTATTTTGTTTGATTTAAATTTTAGTTGATATATTTAATCTTAAGTAACCGGTTTTATCATAACTAGAATTTGTATTTATTCTATATGGTGACTATTGCTATTAATGTGTTTTGTAAGGTGCCCTTGAGTGCCTTGAAAGGCACCCATAGATAAAAATAATAATAACTAGCTGAAGGCCGCCGTAGCATACGGCGGTGTAAGAATAGGAACGGAAAACGGTGAGAAAGGAATTCAGAAATCAAGAAGAAAGAAATACTTCTTGAAAGACGCAGTTGTGAATAGGTGTCTTGCTGTAGATGACAGATTATGAGTCAAAAGATCTAACCCTAAAAAAAGCCACGTACAACAATAGATTTGTTGCATGTATCTTGGACTTCCTGGAAATGTGGCCGGTAATATGATCATTTTGCCTACACATACATTGTTATTTTCAGCCTTTGCTTGCAGTGCGTCTGATAGTCCTTTGTATTGTTCCACGTGCAGATCTTGTTGATGTAATCTGAGATAGTTGAGACGTGCGCCCTCTGTTTTAACACACGCATCTACAACATACTGTTGGAATAGTTTGCCGCTGGACTGCAAAATACTAAATGTATTCCTCCTTGATAATCTGTACGCGTAAAACTGGCATTGAGTAAGCCTAATTCGGTTGGTGGTTCTTTTATCGGGAACACGTTGTAAATCTTTGTGCCAGCCAATGTCTCCGTAAGGGAATAAAAGTGGGTAAACCATAGGGTCACAATTCGTATTGAGCGTGGAAATCTGTATACAGGAGTTGCCCCTGGGATAGATGCAAATGTCCTTTTCAGCAGGAGGTTCGCCATCTTCTCTGATGAAAATCGCTGCAACATCGGTGTGACATTTCGAGGCATTGTATCGTCGTAAATCCTGCCCAGGGTTTTCCTTGAAAACCATTCGTACAGATGCTGTTGGATTGGACTGAGCGATTTCATGCATGTGTTTGTATGATTTAGCGAAGGGGTTGATGGTTCTGAGCATGGAATCTAGCTGGTGAAGTAAATTATCGCTGCATGCAGAGTTTGTTTTATTTTGTAAGCATACCTCAGTAGCTTGCGCTGTGTCAAAAACATACAACTGTCCATATCCTGGAGAGGTAGAAGTGTTAGCGTATAGTGGAGAGATTTGGTGATAAATTTGCCCGTGTATTTTAAAACAGTATGGTTGAGTTATCTGTGGAAGATGACGAATAGGAATCGAGAAATGCAGTGTCGGCTGCTTGTGGGCGGGACCGGTTTTGAAGAGGAGCCACAGGTAGCGTGGGGAAGGGTTTGGAAGATGACGAATAGGAATCAAGAAATGCCATGTCAGCTGCATGTGGGCGGGACCGGTTTTGAAGAGGAGCCACAGGTAGCGTGGGGAAGGGTTTGGAAGATGACGAATAGGAATCAAGAAATGCCGTGTCAGCTGCATGTGGGCGGGACCGGTTTTGAAGAGGAGCCACAGGTAGCGTGGGGAAGGGTTTGGAAGATGACGAATAGGAATCGGGAAATGCCATGTCGGCTGCTTGTGAGCGGGACCGGTTTTGAAGAGGAGCCACAGGTAGCGTGGAGAAGGGTTTGGAAGATGACGAATAGGAATCGAGAAATGCCGTGTCGGCTGCTTGTGGGCGGGACCGGTTTTGAAGAGGAGCCACAGGTAGCGTGGGGAAGGGTTTGGAAGATGACGAATAGGAATCAAGAAATGCCATGTCAGCTGCATGTGGGCGGGACCGGTTTTGAAGAGGAGCCACAGGTAGCGTGGGGAAGGGTTTGGAAGATGACGAATAGGAATCAAGAAATGCCGTGTCAGCTGCATGTGGGCGGGACCGGTTTTGAAGAGGAGCCACAGGTAGCGTGGGGAAGGGTTTGGAAGATGACGAATAGGAATCGAGAAATGCCATGTCAGCTGTGTGTGGGCGGGACTGGTTTTGAAGTGGAAGCAGGACGAACCAGAAGAGAAATATATATAAGAGATAATAAAAGACAGAAGAAGAGAGTGCGCTGGTACAGCCAGTAATCAGGACAGTCTAGCAGGCTACATGAATGACTTGATCCAACGTTTAAGCAGCTCAGCGCTGCCAATGTAATGAGCCCACTCCTGGTGTGCTTCTGCGTCCGAATTTGGAATTTAATTAAAGAAAGGGCTTGTCTCATGAGCGAGACACGTTTCAGAAAACACACCGAAGGTACCTTTGGTATGGATGGCTGCAACATAAAGAGCTCAATGTGTCTTTAAAGGGCATATCTGCGCGCTGCTAATCCTGCGCTATGAAGGCACAAGGCACGTGTCTTAATTTTCAGTTGAATGGCCATAAAGCTAAAAACTAAATTGATTTCCTCAAAACAAATAAGTTGCCAATAAGACAATACAATGGAAATGATTAAGACTAAACTGAAACTGAAATGACAGGTGAAAAAGAATTTAAAAGAAAGAAACTAAACTAATGTTGCTGTATAGTAAGTGCAATTGTCAAGCAACAGCAAGCAGGAGACGTGGATGAAAGCGTGGATGGACCAGCAGCCCCCCCGAAGAGCCAGGCCTGACCTGCTGAAACATAAGCTATCCAACAGTAGCATCATTTGGAGTCACTTTAGCAGAGAAAGATCCCCATGTTTGCTTGACTGTTTGTAGATGTTGCATATTCATTAGCTTCCCGGATGTTTATTAACAAAGCGTCCTGATTACAGTCTCATCACGATGCAATTCAGACTGAACCAGAAACCAGCAGACAAAAGACTGGCCTGCCAGAAGAGTTCAACGTTAAGCAAACCAAATCCAAGACGAAGAGCATCCAGAGTGATGAAAAGTGGGACAGTCGCCACCGTCATTCAACGGCTCATTCAGATAACACGGATTAGTAACAAATGAAGGCATGAAAGAGAAACCTGCCATTATTATCTAATCCGTCATAAAAATGAAATGCTAAATTTAATTGAGCCTGATGCTGATTTCCCATTCGAAACTAACAAGCTTATTGGAAAAATATTTCTGCACTACAATAACATGGCAACTGTTCCACATACAAAATACGATTTCATTGAGTATTAGCATAACAAAAGTTGTGGAGAACCAATATGGGCACGACTTAATTGCCGTTATTATTCAAAATGAGGAGCAGCTGGAGCACAAATGTGTTTTCAGATTTTCAAACTACGATATAAATTGAAGGAATTTTCTTTCTAAGGCATGGCATTGATTTTTTTCTTTGTTCCTTAGATATTTTCAGTGTGTTTTGAATCATGACATAAAATAAGAATTATTGATAGAGAATATTGTTTTCATTTTTGCAAGAAAAAATGAAACAGAAAATATTTAGGGGGTAATCATTAAAAAGGCCATAGGTGTAACCGCAATGTCAGGCATTATTTGTTAACGGGCCTTAGGAGCAGGTGAACATTCCTAACAGGAGTACGCTTGGCTTCATTGAAACAAATGTAAAAATCTCTTCGACACTGTCTGAGCTAAAGAAGGATGGGAACATTTTAGAAAAGGAGTAACATCTTTGCTTTGTGTCAAAATGGCTTTTGAAGTTGTCAGGAAAAGAAAATTAAGTTTTGTCCCGAAGATCAAACAATACAATACAATACAATTTATTTTTTGTATAGTCCAAAATCACACAAGAAGTGCCACAATGGGCTTTAACGATATTCAAATTAGCGACATTACAGCCTCACAGAAAAGTCTCGACATCTTAAGTTTAAAAATTTCACTTCCATATACAGTGGGTACGGAAAGTATTCAGACCCCCTTCAATTTTTCACTCTTTGTTATATTGCAGCCATTTGCTAAAATCATTTAAATTATTTTTTTTCCTCATTAATGTACACATAGCACCCCATATTGACAGACAAAAAAAAGAATTTTTGAAATTGTTGCAGATTTATTAAAAAAAGAAAAACTGAAATATCACATGGTCCTAAGTATTCAGACCCTTTGCTCAGTATTTAGTAGAAGCACCCTTTTGAGCTAATACAGCCATGAGTCTTCTTGGGAAATATGCAACAAGTTTTTCACACCTGGATTTGGGGATCCTCTGCCATTCCTCCTTGCAGATCCTCTCCAGTTCTGTCAGGTTGGATGGTAAACGTTGGTGGACAGCCATTTTTAGGTCTCTCCAGAGATGCTCAATTGGGTTTAAGTCAGGGCTCTGGCTGGGCCATTCAAGAGCAGTCACAGAGTTGTTGTGAAGCCACTCCTTCGTTATTTTAGCTGTGTGCTTAGGGTCATTGTCTTGTTGGAAGGTAAACCTTCGGCCCAGTCTGAGGTCCTTAGCACTCTGGAGAAGGTTTTTGTCCAGGATATCCCTGTACTTGGCCACATTCATCTTTCCCTCGATTGCAACCAGTCGTCCTGTCCCTGCAGCTGAAAAACACCCCCACAGCATGATGCTGCCACCGCCATGCTTCACTGTGGGGACTGTATTGGACAAGTGATGAGCAGTGCCTGGTTGTGTCCACACATACCGCTTAGAATTAAGGCCAAAAAGTTCTATCTTGGTCTCATCAGACACCTGAAGGACTCTGAGATGGTGAGAAATAAGATTCTCTGGTCTGAAGGTTTACCTTTCAACAAGACAAGGACCCTAAGCACACAGCTAAAATAACGAAGGAGTGGCTTCACAACAACTCTGTGACTGTTCTTGAATTGCCCAGCCAGAGCCCTGACTTAAACCCAATTTGAGCATCTCTGGAGAGACCTAAAAATGGCTGTCCACCAACGTTTACCATCCAACCTGACAGAACTGGAGAGGATCTGCAAGGAGGAATGGCAGAGGATCCCCAAATCCAGGTGTGAAAAACTTGTTGCATCTTTCCCAAGAAGACTCATGGCTGTATTAGCTCAAAAGGGTGCTTCTACTAAATACTGAGCAAAGGGTCTGAATACTTAGGACCATGTGATATTTCAGTTTTTCTTTTTTAATAAATCTGCAACAATTTCAAAAATTCTTTTTTTTGTCTGTCAATATGGGGTGCTGTGTGTACATTAATGAGGGAAAAAATTAATTTGAAATGATTTTAGCAAATGGCTGCAATATAACAAAGAGTGAAAAATTGAAGGGGGTCTGAATACTTTCCATACCCAGTGTAAGTAGAGTGTTGTACCGTGTTCGCCATAGATTGATACAGGAGAAAGCAGGGTGAAAGGTGTCATTTCACCCTACTTTCCCCTACTTCCATATAAAACATACCTGTATATGCAACGGGCACATTGGCACAGCGCAGTACTGCAGTTAAAAGAGTAGATGCAAGTAAAACTCTGAATGGCCGTCTCACTTTGTCAAATTCGATTATCTCTGCTGTCGTCACATCATCGTTAGATTGTTGAGACCCCCCAGACACAAAACTGAAATTTCACCCTTAACTTATCATTGATATTTCTCTTTGATGTCAATAAAGTACTTGGCTTTAAAATACCGTCAGACATAATTTTGTTTGGAAGGCCGTCACAGTAAAGTGACCAGCTTATAGTCCCGCGTCTTTTGTATTGTTGTACAGGTTTTGGTGACGTTATGGTGTATGTTAAATGTATGTTGCTTTGCCTATGCACCGGGGTCTGTAAGGAACGAAATTTCATTCAACCATATTCTATGTTGTGAGACATGCCTGGACACCACCAGACTGAGACCACATCTTCTAAAAAGCAAACGTTTTATTTATCGCCAATAAACACAGTCCTGCACAGCACACTGTGCTGCCAGTACCAATTACCCCTACTCTGAGCTTTTCTCGCACTGTCCGTGGGCAGCCTTTCCTCTCTTCACGGGAGTCTCGTCCTGCTCCCACTCCTGACTCTAGCTCCTTGATTGTAGGAAGGCGGCTCCTTTTATAGTGACCCGGATGGGCTCCAGGTGCTCCGTATGACCACACTTCCTGGTGTGGCGGAAGTGTCAGGAGAGCACCCGGAAGCACTCTGGGCATCCCTGGAAGGATCATCCTCCATGTTCCCGGGTGTGGCGGAAGTAAATGTTTCCCGGGCTCTCTGAGACTCGGGGCACCCGCTGGCGGTGGCCACGGGCCCTAATGGGCTTGAGCCTCCGTGGTCCTCTCCATATCCAGGGTGGTTGCCCCCTCGTGGCCCGGAGGACGAATACGCCACCTCCCGGTCCTTCCAGGCGTCCCGGCTGGGTCTGTCTCCCAGCCAATTGTGACAATGTGTATGGACTATTGACAATAAAAGTTGAGTTAAGTTGACTTGAGCATTGCTGCTTCCGTGTGTCCAGCATCTCGAGCTTGAGTCCTGTGCCTGGTTGTTGCCCGTGTGTTCACTATGTCTGACATGCTTTTGGTGGTCTGGCGACAATATACTAACGACATTCTCTACCCATTCATCCATGAGGTGAACAGGCCAATACTACTGCCACACATTCATAGACAATGGAGACACTGAAAAATCGGTTCATCAGAGGACTCGGCCGTGTCTGGTGAATTCGCCAACGATGCTCCACACGCAAGTCATGTTCTTGTGCTTTTAAAATACAAGATGCCATTTTTGTAGGCATTTCCAGATTTATGATAATATTCTTTTGAAGAGATGTTACATAACTTTAGGGTTTTCTTCAAATACTCTTTGAACTGCTTTTTTATTTTTGGTCCACTAGGTCTCCTGTGGTCAGATTCCAGTTCTCCATCCTAAACAATATGTGGGAGATGAGACTGTGGCATTCGAATGATATTTCTGACACACCAAAGCAGCTGAGAGCTGATCGTTGACTCCATACTCTGAAATCCTGTTCTTCGGAGAATCTCCGTATGGGGGAGTTTGTCTCACCACGTGATCCCCTGAATCTTTCTTTTATGTGACGGCGATAAAGGGTCCAAGTCATACGGCAAGATGAAGAAGGTACACACAGCATGGTATCTTGTTGGACAAACTAAGGTCTTGGCTTGAAAACATCCACTGTCAAAAACACAAGACGCAAGCTTGAGTCTATTTTGAATCTCGTCGTCCAGCAGCCCATTGTCGTTGAAGAGTGAAAGAGCGGACGTTCTCACACACTTCATTACCTACATTGATGACAGATGATAGGCTAGGAGTGTTGGAACTAGTCATCATTGTAACTGTTTTTCGAGAGTTAATTTCTAATCCAAGAGAATGATACTGAGAATCCATAATGATAATTTGGAGGGCTGGAGGAGCGAGGGGTGTCGCGGTAGCATTAAATGCCTATTGAAGCTCAAAGACGATCAGGACAGATGTGTTGGGGGTTAAAAAGGCTGCCATCCAGTCAGTGTGTGATTCGAAACATCATCCTCCACTTCTCTGGATAAAAGAGTGACTCCTACAAGACTGCGGTTGAAAAGAAGTGGAGGCAACATGCAATCACTCCTTCAAATTCATTAAAGATGTATGCCAACTGGCAGCCCAATCGGCCCTACGATGGACTGGTGCACTGCGTCAATGCTGCCTGGACAGGCTCCGGGCTTCACCATCTTGAGTTGGCATAATCCGATTGAAGAAGAACGTCATGTTATGTTATAAACTCCCATATGTCACAGTATATCAACCACCGGAGGTACAGTTGAAGTCAGACGTTTCCAAACATTTAGGGTGAATTCTTTTTTATAACCCCTCCACACATTTTATACTAACAAACTATAAATCTGGCGTACCGTTTAAGACATCTACTTTGTGCAGGGCAAAAATAATTTTTTCCAGCAGTGTTCACAGACAAAGTACCTCGCTCTTTATTGACTACTAGCAAAATACCCGCGCTTCGCAGCGGAGAAGTAGCGTGTTAAAGAAGTAATGAAAAAGAAAAGGAAACATTTTAAAAATAACATAACATGATTGTCAATGTAATTGTTTTGTCACTGTTATGAGTGTTGCTGTCATCAAGGATTTGATTATCATTATTTCTTTCAATCAGGTTCGGCTCGCTTCATATTCTTTTGCTGCCTTCTCAATTGTGTAATGCGTTTTTTGAACAGGTTTCATTCATCGAAGTGTTCACTACCCAAATCGGTACTCGTGAATCTAAGATGTTTAACAGGCATTCCCGGTATTAAGTTGTGGATTTGCCTGCGAATATGTAGCGGCAGCGTGTCTATGAACGTAATTTAAACTTAAGCTTTACACCTTGCTTTCCTATTGATATGTCTACAAAGGCTTATTCAGATTCAGAAGGTTGTTTGTTTCCTAATGCATCAATAAGCAGCTTGTCTTCCTCTTTATCTGAGACATCACACACTGCATGTACGTGTTTACTTTTCCCAGTCCTGCAAAGTCAGTTCACGTGAGCCGCTCGGAGTACATGCATCGAAGGTTCTCAGCTGTGCTTGTGCTATCTCGTGCGATCTTGTGATGTCCACGGCTTTATTTAATGTTAGCTAAGACCCGGCACTTAAAAGTTTCTCTCGCACTTTCGCTGAGTTTGTGCCAAACACTAGTCTATCCCTGACTATCTCATCTTCGTTTGCATAAGCACAGTCCTTCACCCGCGAATATTTAGCGGCAGAGTGTTTCTATTGGATTGTCGCTGACGGACGGCCTTCTATGGGCAGGCACTCAATTACGTGGGAGACCGAGCTGCAGGTTATGGCCGTATATATGTATGTAAGTAGGTTCCAGTTATGACCGTTACGCGTAGAATTTCGAAATGAAACCTGTCTAACTTTTGTAAGAAAGCTGTAAGGAATGAGCCTGCCAAATTTCAGCCTACACGGGAAGTTGGAGAATTAGTGATGAGTGAGTGAGTCAGGCAGTGAGGGCTTTGCCTTTTATTAGTATAGATATCACAGTTCCAGTGGGTCACAAGTTTACATACACTTTCTTAACTGTGCCTTTAACCAGCTTGGAAAATTCCAGAAAATGATGTTAAGCCTTTAGGGAATTAGACAATTAGCTTCTCACAGCCAATGAGCCTACTTGGAGTTAACATGTGGATGGATGTTAAGGCCTACCATCAAACTCATTGCCTCGTTGCTTGACATAATGGGAAAATCCAAAGAAATCTCCCAAGACCTCAGAAAAAAATGTGTGGACCTCCACAAATCTGGTTCATCTTTGGGAGCAATTTCCAAACAGGTGAAGGTCACACATTCATCTGTCCAAACAAGAAGACGCAAGTGGGATGACACAGCCATCAGACTGCTCGGGAAGGAGTCACATTCTGTCTCCTAGAGAAGAATGTACTTTGGCACAAAAAGTGCAACTCAATCCCAGAGCAACAGCAAAGGAACTTGTGAAGATGCTGGAGGAAACAGGTAGACAAGTATCTGTGTCCACAGTGAAACGAGCCTTATAGTAACATAACTAGAGGGACTGCTCAGCAAGGAAGAAGCCACTGCTCCAAAGCCGCCATATTAAAGCCAGACTGTGGTTTACAGTGGCACATGGGGACAAAGATCTTGCTTTCTGGAGAAATGTCCTCTGGTCTGATGAATCCAAGATCAAACTGTTTGGCCATAGTAACCATCATTATGTTTGGAAGAAAAAAAGGTGAGGCTTGCAAGACAAAGAACACCAACCCAACCGTCAAGCATGGAGGTGGGAATGTCATGTTATGGGGGTGCATCATGAGGAAGTTGAAACTCTGTCACAAATGGGTCCTCCAAATGGACAGTGACCCCAAGCAGACCTTCAAAGTGGCTTAAGGACAACAAGGTCAAGGTGCTAGAGTGGCCATCCCAAAACCCTGACCTCAATCTGACTGGACAGTTGTGGGCAGAACTTAAAAAGTGTGTGTGAGTAAGGAGCCTACAAACCTGTCCCAGTTACACTTCTGTCTGTCTAGAGCACGGGTGTCGAACTCCAGTCCTGGAGGGCCGCAGTGGCTGCAGGTTTTCATTCTTGCCATTTTCTTAATTAGTGACCAGTTCTTTCTGCTAATTACTTCTTATAATTAACTTGACTCAGGTCCCCTTAGTTGTTTCTTTTTCTTTAATTAGTAGCCAAACAATAATGAGACACAAAACCGGCTCATATGTTCCCATCCCATATTATCTGGAAATAAAGAACGGTGACGGTCTCAGTAAGGTTGATCTCTCAGGTCACCAAAACATTTTGACAATGTGCTTAGAAAAAATAGAAAAACAACAGTTTTGGAAATGTCTGCTGTGGCAGAATAAGAGCAGCAACAAGCCATAGGATTAAAGAATGAGTTTAATTAACAGCAAAAATCGGCTTCTAATTAAGAAACTGGTTGGAGTGAAAGAGGTTGGAGTTTGAAGCCCTAATTTAGCTAGCTTAATCTATTGGCTCGTTTCACATCTCATTTTTGTTTGGCTGTCATTTAATGAAGAAAGGAATCAATTCAGACGGCTGAACTCTTCTAACAGGGCTATTAAAGTGATGGGGAAAAAGTTAATTAGCAGTGAAAACTGGTCACTGATTAGGAAAAGGGTGAGAATGAAAACCTGCAGCCACTGCGGCCCTCCAGGCCTGGAGTTCGACACCCCTGATCTAGAGGAATGGAGCAAAATTCCAGAAATGATTTGTAATGAGCTTGTGAAAGGCTACCCAAGTGAAACAATTTAAGTCAATGCCACCAAATATTAACAAATATATGTACCCACTAGAATTATGATACAATCAATAAAAGGTGAAATACTCTATCTCTGAACATTGTTGGGAAAAATGACTTTTGCCCTACACAAAGTAGATGTCTTAAGATGGTATGCCAGATTTATAGTTTGCTAGTATAAAATCTGTGAAGGGGTTATAAAGAATCACCCAAAGTGTACGTACACGTCTGACTTCAACTGTAGATATATGCCGTCTTATTTTTTCTGAAATCTTCATTGGTCCCATGTTCAAGACGTGACCGACTCGTCCTTCCCATAATTAATTCAGGCACAACCCTGGGCCCATTATTTCACAGAGATCCAATCACATCGGTTCTCTTCAAAGCAGACCCCAGATCTGGCCAATCAGATGTCTTGTGATTTCAAAGCACACCTCTTTGTCAAAGTGTGCACTGCCAAGATAGCTTACAGTACTTTATCCTCAAGTGAGACACAGAAAGACCCCTCTTCAAGTGCTCTATACTGCTGAGGACACTGACCCAGCATCTTGTTTAGATGTTCACAGCACCGCTCTTAGTGACATGGTCAGTAACTGGTGGTCAGTGCACTAATATTGTAGCTCAGGAAGCCTTGTGGCTGAGTAGGGCCTCTGTCAACTTCGGACGGGCTGTCATTTGTTCTAGCTGCATTCATGTATTCTAATACTGGTAATATACTGGAGAATACAGAAATATAACAAATGTAACTTCACGTGTGAATCAGACCGTACACTGATTGGCTGATCTCTACTCTCATCCTGTACTGGTGACTTTAGTATAAACTGACATTCAACTTCAGCCTTCAGAAAATGTTGAAAATCAGCACGTTCAGGGCGTCACAAGGCTGTTAAGCGCTTCTCGGTGCCTTAGATGGACTCTCCTCAGTAAATGACTTAAGCAAACTGACTTGAGGAGACCGGATTGAGAAACCGTGTCCCTGTTGTCTTGTTACCATGGTAACCCCGTTTTTCTGGTGTCCTCCTTTTCACTCCAAGCCTATTGTTGTGCATTCAGCACACTGATATTTGTGTCTTTTGTTCTGAGATGGACGTCCACTCTTCTATTTATGAAATCATCAGCCACCGCGGTGAGGTTGTATCATCTTACAATGGATCCTGGCTGTTCAGTGGTCTGCTAATTGAACAGACCCCTCTCCTCTGTACTCATTTTTAATTCTTAGCCTCTCTTCTTAATAAACATTGCGACTGTTTCAATTCCTGATTACCACAAGGCACATGAAATATCACTCAGTCAATTCATCTTATTTCACGTAGTGCCATTCACAGAGAACACAATCAGTTTGAAGACTAAAGCTGTTTGTTTCTTTCAGACGGCAAGTGTCTGTGGGCCTACATAACTTTAATGAGAACCGTAACTTGATCTTTTCCAGATATATTCATTTTGTTTCTTCAGAACCTATGAAATGTTTTCAAAGCGGATTCCCATGACACGTCTCAAAGAACTGCCCTGACTTCAACGATGAGGCTGCCGAACCCAATCATGAGGTGTCGGCCGATGTTCATGCTCGTGACCAAGGCGAGCTGTGCAGGAGCAGACAGGTAGGGGGTGACTCCGGTTCAAGTGTCAGAAGACGCTGTTAAAGTTGAGATGGGGGAAAGACCACAGGCTTCATGTATAAATGCTGCGTATGCACAGAAATGTTGCGATGCTCACATCACGATGTATAAAAACTAAACTTGGCGTAAAGCCACGCACATTTTCACACCAGCTCAATCCCTGGCATACGTAAGTTCTCCGCTCGGTTTTGCAAACTGGCGGCACCCAGCATCAAAGCAGTGCTACTGTTCCTGTGTGGTTTCCCTTTCTTTTTTAGATCTACATCACTGATGCAGCTTTATCAAATCATATCGTTTATTATTTTAAGGAATCTGATTATAAATCAACCTGTAACTATATAATGGTGCATAGAATGGCCAAACTATTGCAAATACCATAGCTGCTTTAGCATTGTCACTCTCAGTGTGCCACTCAGAGTATTTATCGGATTATCGGTATACAGCATCAAGCACACGCTGCCTCAGCCATGCGCACTGTCTATTTGAACTCCTCTCATACGGCAAACGCTTCAGAGCCTTTGCTCGCGGTTCAGAAACAGTTTCATCCCAAGAACTCTAAACGCACTCAATCAGTCCATCAAGTGCTCCTGGTAGAATTGTTTGTACTTATAACTACAATCACCTCACTGTAAACTTGCTATACAGTTATAATATTGCATAACCTGAGCCACTTTATAAAGCACATATTTACAGATGATGACGACTGGCTTCTAAGTCGATTTAGATTTCCAAGCATTATCTTCTTGGAGCTTCTTGATATCATTTTTAAGATTAAATGCAGCATACTGTATATATTACATTATACAGATACATTTTTAACTTAATTTAAAAAATGTATTTTGTTAATGATTAAATATGTGAGGACACGTTGGCCCAGCGGTAGCGATGAACTGGCACCCTGTTCAGGGATTGTTCCTGCCTCGCGCTGTATGCTTGCTGGGACTGACGCGACCCTGGATGGATAGATGGATGGAATAATTAAATATGTACAACAAAGATATTTCAATGTTCCTTAAAACTTTTGAAGAATTGGTGTTCTAAGCTTACAATTGGCTTGACATCTATTAAAGAGCTGATTATGCGGTGATTGTTTACTTGGAGAAAGAAAAGTAAGAACAAGAATTGGAGGTTAGTACGTCTGAGAGAGACAGTACTGCTACAATAAATTTTTTCATCGAAAGTCGCTCATAGTGCAGCAAGCATCTTGCGTGAGGCAGGAACAATCTCTGGACTGGGGGCCAGCTCATCGCTACAACTGCGCCATCGTGTCCCCATGTTTAATACAGTGGAACCTCGGGTCACAACCGTAATTTGTTCCGATTTGGTAGTGACCCGAAGTAATTTCCACCATAGGATTGTATGTCTGCGGTGGGCTGGCGCCCTGCCTGGGGTTTGTTTCCTGCCTTGAGCCCTGTGTTGGCTGGGATTGGCACCAGCAGACCCCCGTGACCCTGTAGTTAGGATATAGTGGGTTGGATAATGGATGGATGGATGGATTGTATGCAAATACAATGAATCCGTTTCAGACCATACGAGCTGTGTGTAAATATATATTTTTTTAAAGATTTTTAAGCACAAAAATAGTTAATTATACCATAGAATGCACAGTGTAATAGTAAACTAAATGTAAAAACATTGAATAACACTGAGAAAACCTTGAACAGAGAAAACTAACATTGCAAGAGTTCACGCTATAGCCTTACGAACTGATCACTGTAAACATTTTTTTAATGAGTTTTAAGCACAGGGAAAAAAATGAACATTTGAAAAATCCGTAATTTGGTGTGTGTGTGTGTGTGTGCCCTGCGATGGGCTGGTGCCCTGCCCGGGGTTTG
The DNA here is from genome assembly GCA_026402145.1 of Polypterus bichir lapradei. Lineage (NCBI taxonomy): Eukaryota > Metazoa > Chordata > Cladistia > Polypteriformes > Polypteridae > Polypterus > Polypterus bichir. The sequence goes on from JANRMT010062800.1 coordinate 4,165,405, forward strand.
TTTCCTGCCTTGTGCCCTGTGTTGGCTGGGATTGGTTCCAGCAGACCCCTGTGATCCTGTAGTTAGGATATAGCGGGCTGGATAATTGATGGATGGATGGATGTAAGAAGGAAAATAAAAGCAAAAGCTAGTTTTGAGATTCCGTCCATTTTTAAGGGAGACGTTGACTAGTCTTTAGCAAACACCAAAATGGCATTCTGAACATTTCAGCTGCACTCTAAGCAGCACAAGCTGTTATCATCAACTTGTCCCAGAAGAAAGGATGGACCGGGAAACTAAATACGGCAAAGAAAGAGAAGCCAAGAGTGTAGTCCGAAAACTAGCAGAAGCAAACACCAAGCATCAGCAGCTCAGAGCTCTGTGTCTGTTGTGATGTGCAGGGCTGGCCCACCAAAGCGAGGCCTCCAGGCCCTCCAGAAGCCTAAGTACCAAACAGCAAGCCTTCACCCATAATAAAGAAGTCCCCCACCAGTTATTCGGTGTTCTCACACTTCATTTGCCATGCGGTGTTGTTTTTTGAATAACTGAAACCTTGAGACACATTTACAGACTGAAAAGAGCGTTTTTTTAATTATTCTTTTCCTCTCCTTGTATTTCTCTGCTTCAGTTTAACCGTGTGCGCGCATTTTAAAAGGCACTTGCTGCTCTCCACGACAGCTTTGGGATGAGAAGAGTTAAAGCGATGACTAGGAAAATGTTCAGAAATTACAGTTCTGTAAATCAAATTCACTAAACATTGTAAGTACTGGAGACCTCCTTCGACTGCTTTTTAAAAACAAATAATTAATTCTGAAGTCGTATTATTGAGGCTGCAGTCTTTCCAGTCTGGTAAATAGATGGCTGATTTTGCTTGACGCTGTCTCATTGCATCCAGACCATCAAACCACTCAAATTATGAAAAGTAAATTAGCTACTCCTCGTAACTACTGCGCTATTCTTAAAAGAGCCCTTTGTATTTGTCAGTGCACTGAGTTTAATACTTTTACTTGTATTTTGTAATTTTAGTTTCTATCAGATGTATTTGCTCTATGGCAGTTGTTCTCAAACTGTGGGGCGGGCCCCCCTAGGGGGGCATGAAGATGTGAAAAAAAGAAAACAAGAATCGAAAACATGAAGAATACATCTATTGAAACCAAAACAAATTAACTTGAACTACATTCTAATACTAGAAAAATAAATACAGAGTTAGATAAATGTCGATAAAAGTTAAGTAGGTATAATAAAATATGCATCTATGATATATCATTAATTAAAAAAAGAACAAATTGGTATTAGTGGGCTCCTTTCAAAAAAACATTATGGGGGCGCAATTAAAACTGTTATGAAAACTCCGGTCACAAATACTTAAACGTTGAGAAACGCTACTCTGTGGTAAGACTCTTTAAGAGTTCTGTTGCACTTTACAGGTGTATCGTGGGCCGGGTCTCTAAAGTTTGTGTTATAATTATTTCCGTGTACTGTGCAGTACCAGATTAAGGTGTTTGCTATTGATGCTGCAGCATTAGGCCCATTCCTGATATAGGCCCAGATGAAAACAGACGAGAATTTTCCGGAAGCTGAACAGATTTCCTTTGCTATATTAACCTCAAAATAATTATTAGAATGAAATTTGGAGTCCGACTTTCAGACGCCTAGACACAGCGTTACTTATTATACAGTTACTAGTGTTCTTTGCGCTGTGACGTAACTTTAAAGTCGTGTTTATTGTTAACCGAAAATTTCAAGTTAATGCTATCAATTTTACGTTAAACAGTTTGCTTAGTAATTTAGCTGCATTTTTTGCAATATCTTGGGGATTCTTGCCACTTTATTATTGTTCAGTAAGTGCCACGTAGTAAATTTTTCACCTTGAAAGTTAATTGTACAGTAAAAATCGATGGCTATTTAAACGGTTATCTGTAAAGGTTAAACAAAAAGCCGGCCCGCAGGCCCAGCGTGGATGTTTAGAATTTGTTAAATCCGCGACAGGATTCTGGTCTATTACGAAATTTAAATCGTGGACAAAGTTTTACCCTCAAGAGCCTGAACTGAGTCACTTTGACCCGATGTCTCTGCAAATTCGTTTTTTCTTACTCTGTTTCGTAAGAGAATTGTGAACTTTTGTGTATTTCATTGTTAGGTTTTCTGCATTAAGTGCACTTTTCAGACAATTGCTATTGAATGATGATGTTACATAGTTTGATGTTAATCTCGAGTTGTTACGATACTACGTCGTTATTACCGTATTTACTTGTATACCACGCGCCCTCATATAAGAAGCACACCCAAATTTTTACAAAGAAAATCGCGAAAAAAGTTTTGCCCCGTGTACGACGCACGTTGTTATTGTATAGGAAGCATTTAGAGAGAGAGAGAGCGATGTCGAGCGAGAGCGTGAGTGAGTGAGCAAGCGAGCGAGCCCAAGCAGAAGAAGTAAACATTACAGAATTACATTTCCGCGTGTATGACGTACACCTGATTTTCTAATGCTAATTTTCGGGAAAAAAATGTGCGCATGGTACACGCGTAAATACGGTATTATTCATGTTCAATAAAGGCTGGCTGTTTGCGTCATAAGCAATTAAGGCTCCTTAGTCGGTCTGAGTGCGCATGTATGGCGAGTGTCGAATGCACCAATGCCGAGAAAAAATAGGCCTTTTTTGCGCTGCAGCATCAGGCCCAATTTGGTCTTAATCCGGCCCTGGTACTGTGTGCTTTTGCCACCACCTCCCAAGGAGGTCGTTTTCCACAACAAATCCAGACGTACAGAAATTAGGGACCGGCTTCTGGAGCTAAAAAGGGAGAGAAGTGGAAGTGGAGAAGAAATCTTTTACATTACAAAAAAGCCTAAAAGTTCTGGAAAAACAGGCCGTCTTATACGTATTCCACCCCTTTATAATTAATGTTGCTGAACTGCTTAATTTACACGTCCATCACCGCAGGTCGCTCTTCCATTTGTAAATACGAGGGGTGAGCGATGGGAACTGAGCCTACCTGGGAAGGAAGTGCAGCAGCGCAAAGCCATTTTAGGATTTTTCAATGACAGTCACACCGCTGCACCAGCTCATCAATAACAGCACCATCTGGGTCAAGATGGAGAACACGCTGCCGATTCAGAAGTCAGAATACACCAAATCTGGCAAATATGGACAGTGTGAAGCTGGTCACGTGCGCTCTGTATGGTGAGCGGAAAGGGCAGCTGAGAAACAACTTAACTGAACGTTTTACAACGATGGCAGGAAAAAAAAAAACTGTTGCCAAGTGGAACGTTGATGAGAATTAAAAAAAAAAGTCCCATACCTGACGTTACTCCTTCAAAGGCAGGCTCACTTCCCATCAGACGCCCCTCATAGTAGTAACTTCACTTCACAATTCCTGATGCTTATTTGTTTTCATCCTTTTTGCTGTTCTTCATGATTAAGAGTTTCTGCCATTTGTTTATTGTTTTCCTCATGAATTTCCTTGTCTGATTCTGCTGATAATCTTGCCATCTTCTCTGATGCCTCCTTTTACTCCTAACATTAGTAGTCTACTCAGCTCCATCCTTAGACATTGCAGCCATCCACTTTCATCTCTCTGTACTAGAAATTGTCATCTACACATCCTTAACTCTAAATGCCCCTCTGAAAAGAAAGACTGAGAGGTCAGACAGAGCTGAGAGCCCAGGGCGAGGGCCAGTAAGCCAGCAGACTAACAAGCCAGATATTTTTTAGAGAAATAATCTGTTGGTTCTCACAGATGAGCTCATCAGCACGATGAAGAAACACCCGTGGAATGTCAGGTGTTGGCCAGCCATTGCAAGGTAGGGCAATGTTTGTGATTTTTTATGGGTTTCTTTATTTTTATTTGGAGTTTTTTTGCTATTATAATTTAGTTCTTCTCTACCGTTTTGAGATTTTCGGTTGCTTTTTGTGATGCCAGGTCGTCAGTAATCATCTAACCATGGTGGACTAGGGTGGACAAGGACACAGAACAAAAAGATTGGTCGAACAGTGCCTGGTGCATTTTATTCAACACAGTCCCAACAGTGGGGAAAAGTGCAGTACAGTCCATAATAAAAAGCTTTGTTCAGTCAAAGTTAAAATCAAGCAATAAATAATCCAATTAAAGGTTAAAACACAGTCGGGGTCTATTCATCAAAATGCTTTGGTGCATCCATCATGGTGCAGGATGTCTCCTCTGCTGCCCCTGCTCAGTGAGACAGGACATCATCGACTACCTTGTGTCTCTACCGCCACCCCTCGGCATCTGAAGGGACCCCGTGAGTCCTGTACCCTTCTCCCCCTGCCATCTCCTGTTCCCTCGGAGGCCAGCAGGAGTGACGCTACCCTGTGAGCTCCATCCAGGGCATCGTCCCTGACCGTGTGCCTCCTCTCCACTGCACTGGCTCAGCCACACTCCTGACTCTCCTCTTTTCTTTCTTTCATTATTTTTTTTCTTTTCTCTTTCTTCCTTTTCATCCCCCAGGCTCTGTTATCCTTCTATAGATGTGGCGTCTTAATTCCAATCTGCAGAGCACCAAGTGTGGAACAGCTGGACTAGTCAAGCAGTCGGCTCCCCCTCCACACCGGAAACAACCGCCAAGCGACGCAGCCACAACCCGCCCACCCTGTTTTTTATCCTAAAACACTCGCACACCACCACAGACCCCTAACTCACTTCACCGCATGTCAGACGGTGAAATCAGGACACGTGACACGTGATAAAACATAGCAGAGACATGAGGCGCACATCTAGACTGAAGAACATCCAAACTCCATCACTGATACTGTCTGAGGGTGGAGTGGTGGCTCTGAGGCTACGGATCTGCGCTGGTGTCCAGAAGGTGGCCGGTTCGAATCCCCGTCACTGCCTACTCTGCTGGGCCCTTGAGCAAGACCCTTAACCTGTAATTTCTCCAGGGGTACTGTACAATGGCTGACCCTGCGCTCTGACCCCAAGGGGTATGCGAAAACTAACAAATTCCTAATACAAGAAATTGTATAAGGGGAAATAAAGAACAAAAAAAAATCTTAACAATTGCAAAACCAAGTTTAGAGAAGTAACAACAAGTTCGGTTTTGGTGCTTGAAAGTTTTCTATTGTTTTATTTGCAGTTGCTTTTACTCAAAGTGCTTTGCATTTATTTTGTTTCCGTAGACCCGTTTTATTTTGTCCTGCCTTACGCAGAATCGGTATTGTCTTTTTTTACTTTGTCTTGGCCATTCACAGTTTTTAATGCTTTGAAGCACATCAGCAATGAGCTCTTCTTTGTCTCTTCCACAATTCAGGAAGCCCATTGACTTAATAACAATTCTTTACATTTACACAGCACTCTTCTCACTACTTGAAGCCCCCACTGTATTTTAATTAATGCCATTGTCTCCATTTACTATTTTTTAACCAGGACATATCTGTTACTGATTCTTTATGTGAAAGAAAAAAAATCAACCAAGTTCTGTTGTTTCAAATGCACATTCCCGTACTGTGCCACTTTAAATGCACAAACCAAATTGCTCCCTGGCACTACAGTACTGCGGTGGGCTGGCACCCTGCCTGGAGTTTGTTTCCTGCTTTGCGCCCTGTGTTGGCTGGAATTGGCTCCAGCAGACCCCCGTGACCCTGTAGTTAGAAAATAGCGAGTCGGATAATGACTGACTGACTGACTGACTTTCGTTTCCTCCCGGGCAACACTGGGTATTTCAGCGAGTATATATATATATATATATATACTGTGGTGGGCTGGCACCCTGTCCAGGGTTTGTTTCCTGCCTTGTGCCCTGTGTTGGCTGGGATTGGCTCCAGCAGACCCCCGTGACCCTGTAGTTAGAAAATAGCGAGTCGGATAATGACTGACTGACTGACTTTCGTTTCCTCCCGGGCAACGCTGGGTATTTCAGCGAGTATGTATGTATATATATATATATAATATATACTATGGTGGGCTGGCACCCTGCCTGGGGTTTGTTTCCTGCCTTGTGCCCTGTGTTGGCTGGGATTGGCTCCAGCAGACCCCCGTGACCCTGTAGTTAGGATATAGCGGGTTGGATAATGGATGGATGGATGGCACTACAATAGTAAGTAGGGCATTTCAGATTAACCCCAAAATAAGTTTTCTGTTCATTTCCACTGAAGAATAAAAAGTGTCGCCAAACCTATTGAGCAACCCTTTATTCATAATAGGAACTTTATGGTAAATCTTTAGGATAAATCCACAGGAATTGGTACTCGCTAAATGAGTTACGCTTCCCATAGCAGTCCAGCTTCCTGCTGCATGAGCAAGTTCAGGAAAACAAAGGCAAGCATTCATGGTAGATGTGCATGCCTTCCACTGGGAATCTTAAACATCCTGTCGATTGTGCCCCCCAGACTCTGAGCAGTCAGTCTCTCCTCGTCTTCGGAGACACCTCCCTGTTCTTCTCGACAGCAGTTGCCTCCTCACCACCGCTGACGCTCGTTGCTCGGTGCTTTACTGATTTCACACTGGGATAGTCTATGAACAAGAGAGACTCCTGTCATATCACAGGGTATTTACCTTAATTATCCTACATCATGCTGCTGCCTTGCAGTTAGGAGACCTGAGTTTGCTTCCCAGGTCCTCCCTGCGTGGAGTTTGCATGTTCTCCCCGTGTCTGCGTGGGTTTCCTCCCACAGTCCAAAGACATGCAGGTTTGGTGCATTGGCGATCCTAAATTGTCCCTAGTGTGTGCTTGGTGTGTGTGTGTGCATCCTATGGTAGGCTGGCGCCCTGCCTGGGGTTTGTTCCCTGCCTTGCGCCCTGTGCTGGCTGGGATTGGCTCCAGCAGACCCCGTGACCCTGTAGTTAGGATATAGCAGGTTTGAGAATGGATGGATGGATGGATCCTACATCATTGGCTCTTCTATCACTCCATAGGCACCACACTCATCATCACTGGCATCATTTTCTCAAAGACGTGTCTAAGGATAACAGTATGTGTTAAATTCAGAAAGTTGACACACAAGGCAATGTCAAAAAGTGAAAAACTATGAAACTATAGTTCATATATTTTTGCAATTTTCCCATTTTTTCATTTTTTTGTTTGGAATGTATGTACTTCCCATTCATGGGCATATTATTACAGTCATGTGCTATTACGGTTTGATGTTGGCACAAGCCAATGGCAGCCAGCCCCTTCAGGCTGCGCTGCAGTAACAGTTTTAAGTAATATTTGGCTTTATGTGTTACGTCAATCCCTCGGCCTCAGGATAGGCCATGTCTACACTCGCACTTTGTTCATCTGACTCTATGCACCTCAAGGTTCTCTTACATCCTGCCTGAAGAAGGGGCCTGAGTTGCCTCGAAAGCTGGCATCTTGGAATCTTTTTAGTTAGCCAATGAAAGGGGTCATTTTGCTTGACTTCTCACTACTCTGGACACAGAGAAAAGCATCTGACCGAACTCAGTGGGTGTTTTTATCCTGTACGCTTCATTGGTTTGGGGATCGGCCCTACAATCATATTCTTAGTACGAGCCTTGTATTCAAATTCCAAAGCCTTCATTGGTATAAATTATTCAAAAATGTGGCCCTTCTTGCTGTAGGATATGGCACAGTAATAGGCCGTCTTCTTTTCTAATGACTACCGCTATACCGTTCACCATTAGCTCACGCTAAGGCGCAGATGGTGCACAGTGCCGTCAACCCACTACAATACTAGCCAGAGATAAAGTCAACAGAAATAGCATAAAGCTAAGAAAAAGAATGGCGAGAAAACATCTAAACATACGTTAACACACTCTTGAGTTTCCAAAGCACATTTAGATTTGTTTCCTGTTTCTTTAATTGTGGATGTTATGCTGTAAATCTCAGAATCAACTGAGCAGGGCAAAGTCCCGCCCAAAATGACTTCTAATTGAATATTATTTGTTGTATACCTTCATGTGGAAACGTTCTTGCATACTTCATCTTCTCAACCTTAACAAACCCAATTAAAATTCCTTCACAGACTCTACCCTACTCCTCATAGGTTCACCGACAAAAGTGCGATAGACATATGAGCACCGACAAAACCGCGATGGACAAATGAGCGCCGACAAACCCGCTAACTGGCTTTCGACAAATGCGCGCCGACAAAATCGCCACGACAAAATCGCGAGAGAGGCCAAGAGAGTGGGACGCGTACGTGCGCATTATGTACACATTATGTGCTAGGTTATAACTGTTATAACTGCTGATGGCATGCCACGAACAAATAACTCAGTCGAGGGTTGGCATAACGCGTCGTATACAAAGCGGAATTACCAGCAGTCAGGCAGCCAGCAAGTCTAAATACGCTCAACTATCAAGACGTCTTGCTGCAATTCTTCCTACATATGCAGGGCGTGATCTTAAGGACTATCTGCGTGCCGCGTCTCATAATATTGACTTCTAAAATAAACATTATTATATATGCTTTAAACTAGTAATTCATATTTAATGAAACTTTCACGATTTTGTCGGCGCGATTTTGTCGGCGCGATTTTGACGGCGCGATTTTGACGGCGCGATTTTGACGGCGCGATTTAATCGCCGCTATTTTGTCGGCGCGCATATGTCTATTGCGCAAATGTCGGGTCACAGTCTGCTTTTGGTGTAGCCTCAAGTGCCTGTTCTTAGCGGACAGGAGTGGCATCAACATCTGCTTCAAGGTTCAATGTGTTGTGTGCTCAGAGATGCTCTTCTGCGTACCTCGATTTTAACGAGTGGTTATTTGAGTTGTTCTTGCCTTTCTATCAGCTTGTACCAGTCTGGCCATTCTCCTCTACCCTCTGGCAGCAACAAGGCATTTCCACCAAAAGAACTGCCACTCACTGTATAGTTTCTCTTTTTTGGACCATTCTCTGTAAAACCTAGAGATGGTTACGTGTGAAAATCAGCAGTTTCTGAATTACTCAGACCAACCTGTCTGGCACCAACCACCATGCCACCTTCAAAGTCATTTAAATCACCTTTCTTCCCCACCTGGATGCCTGGTTTGAACTTCAGCAGGACGTCTTGACAATTTCTACATGCCTAAATACACTTGAGTTGCTGCCATGTGATTATTTGATTAGATATTTGAGTTAACAAGCAGTTGAACGGGTGTACCTAATAAAGTGGCCGGTGAGTGTAGATTATAAAGACTTCTTACACCCAGTTTTGTAAAGATCACAGATTGCGTTGAGCTTCTCTAGTGAAGGAAAGATGTCAGACAAGAGTAATGGCTGGTGACAGCAATTTTGCTGAGGGATCCAAACTTAATACAGGGTCCTAGGAAACCATCTTTTTCAGACGTGCAAAAAAGGTCCAATTAGAGGGGAGATCAAAAGCCTAATGAGGCCATTTTCTTCATTTTCTTTATATATTTTTTCATACTCTTGGGCACAGGGATATAAATAGTATAAAACTGGCTGCAGACAGTCTCCAGTTATACTCACTGATCATGGCGGCAGAGAGAGCCGGCATGTTACATGTTGATTAGACGTGCAAGTGAGAATTCCACTGCATTATGTACGTGGGAGAATTAACTTAACATTGAAATAAACTAAACTGTACAATAATAAGACAAGTGAAGAGGTGAAAGTAAGGTTTGGTGTTAACAAAGAAAAAAACCAACCAAACAAACAAACAAAAATCCAGAGTCCTTTATGGGATATTGTGCAGATGTCTTTGTGGTGTCTGACACCGCAAAAAAAGAAAGCAGGAAATGCATTTTATAACTGGCACTCATACAAGTATCTGTTACATTTTATTTTCACCTAATCCTTAAGTTATGCACAATTAACTAAGGGTAACCAAAAGTTACTTGCTGAAAACAAACAGAAATGGATTGACTCATTCAGTAATTCCCCATTCAATTCACCTGCATGTGTGCTTTACTGTTCTCCAGTAAACTTTAATTACTTTGTAAAATTAAAATCAAATCGTATTTCCTGCATCAGCAGAATCATAAAAAGCTTTTAAATTAACGGCTGGTCTCTACCCCGTCTTACACTTGTAATTGTAGGAACTATTATGTGATTCTGAATTTGAAATGCTCAGCTCACTGCCATCGCTTTGTTTTAAATGATCTACCGTGTTTCCTCGAAAATAAGATCGGGTCTTATATTAATTTTTCCTCCAAAAGATACACTAGGGCTTATTTTCAGGGGATATCTTATATTTATTTATTCATGTTGTGGCGGGACGCCCAGGAGGACCGGAGGAGGGCTTGCGCCTCCTCCAGACCACGAGGGGGCGACCACCCTGGTTGTGTTGGGGGCCATGGGTAGGGGCCCGTGGCCACCGCCAGGGGGCGCCCCAGTGCCTGAAGAACCCTGGACCTCAGCACTTGGGGGTGTGTCTGCGGAGGACTGCCGGGAAGCAGCTGGAGCCCATCCGGGCTGCTATATAAGGGGCCGCCTCCCTGCATTCGAGAGCAAAAGTCGGGTGGAAGAGGACGGAGCTCAGAGAGAGGAGTGGAGGCGGCCAGAAGGAAGGCACTGGGAAGAGAGGCCTGGACTTTGGGGGATCGGTGCTGGAGGCACTGGGTTGTGCACTGGACTTTACTGTAAATATTTTAGATAATAAAAATGAGTGTGTTGGGTGCAAAACCGTTGTCCATCTGTCTGTGTCCGGGTCCTGATCCCCAATGTACAACAATATACATTTATCCATGTACAGTCATGTCATCTTCTTCTGGAATATCGTCATAACTCTCCACATTCAAACCCTGAATTTCTTGCTACTCCAGGCACTTGTAGGATCCTCCAGGATCGATGTGTGTGTTTCGATGTTTGATGAATGGTTCGATGTGGTGAAGCAAAATGTCGACATACAAATGCATTCATGGTGCTTTTATATTCAAGCGACCCCAAAGTAATGACACGATACATTTTAAAAGTCTCACATACCATCTTCTGTGCCGTCTTTTTTTTGCACCTTCACAATACCATCAGAATGTACGGCGGCGTATTTGAGCCACAGAGAAAAAAAATAAGGACATAATGAAAATGTCTATTTTGTGATTAAAGTGGACATTTCAGCTTTAAACTCGAAATGTCCTCTTTAACCTCGTAGTTTACTTTGTCATTAAAGCAGACCGTCGTAAACGTCATCTTAAAACCGACCCAGATATTAAGCGCTACGCGCTTCTGGGGCTTCCTCCTGAACTGAGCAGCAGTAAGCAGCATCGCCCCACAGAACACGTTACATTTATGATATTCCAGCTCTCTGCACATTTAGAATTCTTAGATTTATACCTGATATCACTTTCATGATAAAATACATTAAAATATTTATGTTACATTTTACAGATAAATCGTTAACTTTGTTTAAATAATGAATACTGTTAACAGTTACACATATGGGGTGGCACGGTGGCAGAGCGGTAGCACTGCTGTCTCACAGGGAGTCGCGTCCCTTGTGTTCCCTGCCTGCAGTTTCCATGTTTTCCTGGTGGGTTTCCACAGTGGACTCAGTTTTCCATCCAAAGACATGAAGGTTTTGGGATTTGGTGACGCTACAATGACGCTAAGTGTATGAGTGTGCTTGTGTTCACCTTGCGATGAGCTGATGCCCCGTCCAGAGATTTTGTTTCTGTCTTGTGCCGGTGCTGCTGGAATGGGCACATCCCTGGGTTGATGGAAGTAATCATTAAACATCCTTTTCTGAGATATTGTGGCGAGGTGTCCTTGGAATTTAATGGATGTTTCGGGTACACGAGTCGTATCGTGTGAAGTATAAACCAGGCCTTAGGTGCCTTACTTTTCAGCTGACGATATTGAGTAGGGCTTATTTTCGGGGAAACACGGTAGTTGGCCAGGTGTGGACTCGAACACGGACACACACGGACGGACATCGTCAGTTCCACCACACACGGTTTATTTACACTATTTGCAAGTTAATACTACGTGCACCACAAACCCCAGTGCCTCTTGCACCGTTCCCCCAATGTCCAAGCCACACAGTCCAATCGCCTTCTGGCCACCTCCAGTCCTTTCTCCAGCTCCGTCTCTCTTCCACCCGACTTCCGCTCTCGACTGAAGGGAGGCGGCCCCTTAAATAGGAACCCGGATGGGCTCCAGCTGCTTCCCGGCATTCCTCCGAAGACACGCCCCAGTGTGGCGGAAGTGCCGGCTGCGCACCCGGAAGCCGTCCGGATGTCCCCTGTCTTCTTCCCCCCAGCACTTCCTGGTGTGGCGGAAGTGCTGGGCTCCAGACAGGCGGTGGCCACGGGTCCCTACAGGGCTGGGCTTCCAAGCCCTTTACCCGTGGCCCCCAACATAACCAGGGCGGTCGCCCCCTCGCGGTCTGGAGGAGGTACAAGACCTCCTCCGGTCCTCCTGGGCATCCCGGCTGGGGCTGCCACACAGGTCAAAAAAAAAATATATATATATATGTGTGTGTGTGTGTGGATTTCCTTTATATTTGCTGGAGTGGTTCTTTATTTGAGTTTGAAAGGTTAACATACAATAAATTCCAAAAGACTGTAACCAATAAAATCTTCTAAACTAGATGACAGTCACTGAAAGAAACAAAATACAGGGGCAGGCCAAGGTCAGAGACTGCTAACCTTCTTTTATCAGCTTTTTCTGTAAAGGACAATCGAAACTCTAATTGGGTAAAGTCAGGCCATCAGCACCAAAATTTAAGCGGCTTTTTCCTCCCAGAAGCCCACACAAACACTAGATTAACACTAGATTAAAGATTAAGGTTATCTTCATCTTTTCCCCACACTAAACAGTTACCGATATCCCAAAGCTGTGGAGTGATCTGCCTGCCTCTGTCAAAGATGCTCCATCGGCTATCTATGGCAGTTAAATCCAGGCTGAAGACCCTGTTACGTAAATCAGGCATAGCCTGACGGGAGCTGCTGATTAGCTCTTTACATTTGCATTTGTGTGTTAGTCATTTGCAGAATAACAAAAGCGTGACAATCATTAGAAATCATTATTATTTTCTCTTCTGTTCTGTTTGTTTTCCTCAGTATCCTGCTATGGTATTTAGCGTCGTGAACACGGTTTTCTTTCATTCTGCATTATAAGTTAGTTTTCATGAATGTTGTTTATTCTGACCAATAAAATGTAGGCATTGCTTTGGTTACGTTTTTGCAACATCATTTGGTTATGGAGGAATGTTTCAGACAAAACTAAATAAATAAATCATCATATCTTATCACACCACTGCCATATCCAGGTAAGAGTGGCGTCATTAGCTTCCTTAAGATCTTCATCGGTGCCGCATGTAAGGCCTCGGGAACATTCATGGAGAATGTGGTCCATTGTTTGGGTGGGCTCACCACAGGGACATTCAGCACTTGTTGTGAGGCCCCATCTAAATAGGTTGTCCCTTGTTTTGCCCACCTTTGACCTCGCTCGGTTAAGAGTGACCCGGTCTTTCCTTGAGAGAGATGTTCCATTGGGTAGATGCTCTTGAGGTGTAGGAAGAGCTTCTTTGGGAGGGTTATGGTCAGTCTCTCACCACCTCTGTGTTGTGGACTGCTTTGGGTTAAGGGGTTCCATTGTGGTGAAGCTCTGACGAAAAGGCTGTCGGCGATTTACCTCCTGGTGATGGTGAAGTGGGTGTCTGGAGTCCATCAGTTGCTTGAACCTTTCTACTCTTGAACTAGTGTCTCATTGAAGTGCGATCGCAACCAGCCTGTATAAAGCAGGAAGGCATGTTGTTCGCAATTACAACAGAGATCATACAGCACTTTGGTGATAAAACTAAACAGTGGCTTTCATTGTTTAACATCTGTGCCACATCATATCGCATCCTGAAGATCTGGAGAAGAGCAAAAGTTGTGGCACTACTGAAACCTGAAAAATACCCAGAAGATCCAAAAAGTTACCGCCCAATTTTACTGTTATGCATCTTAGATAAGGTTTATGAAAGGATGATTCTGGCACGCATATCCCCAACCATTGAGGATCAAATGTCACCAGACCAAGTGAGCTTTCACCCCAGTCGATCTTATTGGGGCCAGATCTTGAACCTAACTCAATACGTTGAAGATGGGTTTGAAGAGAAACTAATTACAGTGGCAGTGTTTGTGGACATTACTGCTGCCTATGATCCAGTGAACCACAGAGCAATTATTTTGAAATTTGCTAGAACCATACAAAACAGTCCATTGCTTCATATAATCGAGCCACTACTGGTCAACAGAAGGTTCTACATAGAAATGGACGGTAAAAAGAGTCGCTGGAGGAATCAGAAAGACAGACTTCCTCAGGGTTCAGCGCTGGCTCCTGTTCTGTTCAATATCTATACCAACGACCAGCCTGTGTTCACCAACGTTAGGAGGTTCATTTATGCAGATGATCTCTGCTTAGCCTCCCAGTCTGTTTCCTTCTGAGATATCCAAGAGAGACTTACCAATGCCCTCAACAACCTCTCAGAGTATTACACTAAATGGTTCCTTAATGCCAACCCAGGGAATACATCTTAACAACAGACAAGCAAACACAACTCTAGAGATCAGGTAGAAAAATGAACTACTGAAGAACACCAAGCATCCTGTTTACTTGGGCATCACTCTGGAATAATCCTGGGGAGCAGACCCTAAGACCCTGCGGTCAACGGCCATGGCACTATGTTATTCAACTGCAGAGTATTGCGCACCAACAAGGTTGACCCTGAGCCAAGTAAATGAATAAATATGTAAATAATTAGAAGTATTGCTGCAGCGGCCATACTGTGTGATATTATTTACCTTGAATTTAAAGGGACTCCTGAGGAGATCCCACGTGAGAAACTTGTGATCAAAGTACAAGAATTAGGAGCTCTAGGCATGGCCTGCTGGTGTGTAGATAACTGGCTTAAAGACAGGAATCAAATGGTTATAGTGGGGGGGACCTTTATCAGAAATGGGTGATGTTAAAAGTAACGTCCCCTCAGGGACAAGTGCTCTTTTTATTTATATACGTGATCCAGGGAAAAATGTAACTAACAAGCTGAGAATGGCAGATAATGTAGAATTAGCTGAAACATTATTGTTGGACCTGGAAAGAATTCAAATGTAATGAATTCAAAAGTAAGTGTAAGATTTTACATGTTGGAAACATAAAAGAAGCTTTAAGGACAAAGGAAAAGGTTTGGGGAACCACCCCGTATATTTGAAAAAGGGTAGTGAGAATTCGAGGTCTTTAAAGACATGAGCTCCAAACACAACTGAGGTTGGTTACAAAATGGCTGCTATATAACAGCAGAAAGGAGCCATAAAAAGGTTTGGGGCAGTCACTCATATATTGTTTCAGGCCAAAACAGAATTGATTTGCTGGCACAAAGATGGTGGCTTTAAGGGAGAGCGGAGGAAGTGACATCATCTGTATCATCAAGTGACATCATCTGGGCCGGAAGTGATGTCATCAGTGGGGGCTGAACCCGGAAGTGGTGTCATTGAGGCCGGAATTGGAAGTGATGTCATAGGGGTCAGGTGGAATTTCCTGTAACTGGTATGCACAGAAGTGAGAGAAAGACTTAGCGCACTCCGCCAACCCCTTGGTCTGGCATGGAATTACTCTCATTCAGACCCTTTAGCTACCTTCCAATGCGCATGTGTGTGACACTATATACTTGTTATATAGACAGGAAATGATATCAGAGATGGGTGTAGTCTTGGAACTGGAAGTGGGATCTGGTGCCACAGAACAGGAAGTGGTAAGTGGAGACTTCTGGAGACTGGAAGAGTGCTAAGGATGCTGATTCTTCTGTAGGTCTGCAGGGGAAAAGGAGAAAGAGTTAGAGGGCAGCGCCAACTCCCGATTTGGTATGGAAATACAAGTCATATCCCATGAAAAGGAGGTGAAAAGCACTGCCATTAAGAGGGCTGATAATAACAAGCCACAGGAAATTCAGGTTTCAGTACTCAAAACTCCCGAATCAGTAGATTTACTTGCAACACCAACACAACTCCAGCAGAACCACGGACATGGTGGTACACAATGTCCATCTTCTGACTGCACGTCTAAACAAAGAACTAAAGCAAGTTAACATTACTGTCTAATTAGAAACACAAACGCGCCATACTTGAATATGGTCATGGTGTTTTAACCCTTAAACTGCCACAGTCGGCTATAGTCGGTTCCCAGTGCAATTCGCCAGCACGCCGGAGCCGAGTATCTTCGGCGATGTACATTCATTGAACGTCGTAATCGTCTATAGTTGTTTCCCACTGCAATTTGCCAGCACGCTGGAGCTGATCAGTCAGTGCCATTCATTCGTTGAGCAGCCAGCTCATGACCTCTGGCGCCCCCTGCAGCACTGCAGCCTCACTGTCCCTGGGATTGAGCCGCTGCACTAGACTAGCCTGCCAGCGTCAGCGTTTACCTCTGTGTGTTTGTGTGCAGCCAGTTCAAGCGCAGTTGGCTCGGTGGTTTATTGAATTTCATCAATGGCATCAGTTGCACCTTCTACTTATAACAATAGATTGTTGCAGTAGTTTTTATTTATAGTTTTTACAGTTCATTGGCAGTGTGTAAAATGACCAGGGTTGCAGTAACTGTGATGCTGTTTGCATAAAAAAAAAAAAAATGTGTGTTCCATTAAAATTTCACATTTTCTTTGTGAATTGTGACGTTTCTTTAAAAAGTGCAGCAAAAAAGTATTTGGTGTCTGGGGGTGCATTAACCTCCTAAGTAGGTGGCAGTTTAAGGGTTAACCCTTAGTATATGCGTAGCCCACAATGCTTACCTAAATTCGAGCTGCTGTTGTTATGTCACATAGTGATGCAGTAGTGAAATGGCAGAACGGTACGGTAGTAGACAGAGGCACTTCTCAAACGCTGCCACGGTCTACGTGTGTGTCTGACTCTTCTGTTGACACTCATGACGGTACAATATTCAGATGAATTATTATGCTTACCTTGTGCTGTTGAGCTCCAGAACTGACAGCAGCAATTTTAACTGTTTCTGTTCTCTCTGCACCTTTTGTTTCATTTCTTTTGCTCTCACCCTGTCTCTTTATAGTGATTTTATGTATTTGATTAATACAGGAGGGCAGCACAGTGGTGCAGTGGGTAGCACTGCTGCCTCGCAGTAAGGAGACCTGGGTTTGCTTCCCGGGTCCTCCCTGTGTGGAGTTTGCATGTTCTCCCCGTGTCTGGGTGGGTTTCCTCTCACAGTCCAAAGACATGCAGGTCAGGTGCATTGGCGATCCTAAATTGTCCTTGGTGTGTGTGAGTGTGCCCTGTGGTGGGCTGGCACCCTGCCCGGGGTTTGTTTCCTGCCTTGTGCCCTGGGATTGGCTCCAGCAGACCCTCCATGACCCTGTATTTAGGATATAGTGGGTTGGATAATGGATGGATTAATACAGGAGAGGAATTTATTTGTTTGTTGTGGGCACTACAACCATGGCTGTTACAGGTGCATGGATTAGAGGAAATTGGGGAAGCCTTTGCAGGAAGAAGCTCTGCCATTTCAGCGGTGGAGTTCAGCGCTATTCACTACAAAGTTGTTCCCAGATAGAATACAATACAATTTATTTTTGTATAGCCCAAAATCACACAGGAAGTGTCGCAATGGGCTTTAACAGGCCCTGCCACTTGACAGCCCCCCAGCCTTGACTCTCTGAGAAGACGAGGAAAAACTCCCAAAAAAGCCTTGTAGGGAAAAAATGGAAGAAACCTCAGGAAAGGCAGTTCAAAGAGAGACCCCTTTCCAGGTAGGTTGGGCGTGCAGTGGGTGTCAAAAGAAGAGGGTCAATACAATACAATACACAGAACAGAAAAAATCCTTAATACAGTATAAAAATAAAAATTTTAGAAGTACGGAGCAGAATTTAACAGTAGATGATATCACATAATAAGATTTGGATATTTTTTGGAGTCCTGGAGACCTCATCCGTCAAGCTGCCTCCCCCATTTGGCCATTCCACAGCTGAAACAGTGCTGGGCCAGCCAATCCAATGAAAGGACCCCTCTTTCCCATGATTCCTGTGATCCTCCATCAGGGATGACTTTACCATAGGCAGGCAAACAACTTGGCAGGTGGGTCGTGGCACCAAGTGCCACATTTGAGTACCGAGAACAGAAACAGAATAGGTGAGGGTTAGTATTAAATTATAACTATCATGTTACTTATGTTTTAGTGCTAATGACTAACAACAAAGATGCAGTCTGTACAGTTAATCAGCAGCTCTAGTCAGGATATGCTAAACTGAAGTAGTAAGTCTTCAGCCAGGATTTAAAGGCTGAGACCGAAGGGGCATCTCTTATATACTCAGCAAAAAAAGAAACGTCCCCTGACTTTCAACTGTTTTTACTTTCAGTAGACTTAATGTGTAAATATTTGTATGAACACTAAAAGAGTCAACACCATAAGACATAAACTAAAAATGTTTCACAATGTGTCCCTGAATGAAGGGAGCCTCAAAATCAAAAGTACCAGTCAGTATCTGGTGTGGCCACCAGCTGC
>JANRMT010062800.1:4199099-4211420 GCA_026402145.1 Polypterus bichir lapradei
GCGCTGTAGCTGTTCCTTAGCCTGTGAGGGCGGTTCTCCTGCCACACCCGGAAGTGCTGCCGAAAGTGGGGCAACAAGCACCTGAAGCACTTCCGGGTGCCTTATATAAGGGGTCAGCGGACAGTACTCGGTGAGCCAGAGTCGGGAGGGGGGAGTCGAAGCTTGCTGTGGAGGAGTGGAGGAGAAAAGAGAGAAAGAAGAAGGAAAAGGAATCGATTTATTGTGTTTGTGCTTGTGTCTTATGCTTTGGGAACAGGGAAGGTGTTGCCCACAAGTGAAGAAAAGAAATAAAATCACTTGTGCTTTTATCAGTGTGCCTCCTGCATCTGTCTGTATTGAGTTGGGTGGCTGGCACACCCCTCTAGACTTGTCACAATATATCATATATACATATGGATTTGTTTAGCTGGGATGTTCCAGAATATGCAGTTTGGACAAAGAAACAGAGACTTAAAAGTCTAAATATCAACTACATCTTTTTCCGCACTAACTTTATAAAAAAATGAATACGAGAATAAAAGAGCAGCTGTGTACTGCTGTCTATTGCTGCTGTTAACAACTGACCACTTTTCTGTTGGTGGTAGTTATCATGCCATCCAGCCTTTGGACCTGTTCTTCCAGACCATGCTATCTGAAGGCACCACTGGAAGCCTGACAATGCACCGACCAAGCAGCGCGTACCTGAACATCCCTAAGACTACAGACTCTTGTTCTTCTGCTTCCTGTGCCTTAGACGCTCTTTGTTTCAAGAAGGTGTGTGGCGGAGTGGTGGCTCTGAGGCTAGGGATCTGCACTGGCAATCGCAATCCCGTAAATGTCAAAAAGGAACACTGCCCTGTTGGGCCCTCGAGTGAGGCCCTTAACCTGCAATTGCTGTGCGCTTTGAGAAGTGAGAAAAGTGCTATATAATTGCAAAGAATTATTATTATAAGGTATATCGGCATTAAAAGTCAGAAAATACGTCCAACGTTGAGGGTTTTGTGCATCTGCTGCCTGTTACACTGATTATGGAAAGAGACGTTGAATAAAACATTTTATCAGACAACATGTAGCATTTGCGAAATTTTTGATTTGATATACTCTGTTAATCCCCAAGGGGAAATTGTCTTTTCGCATGATTTCTTGGGGTCAGAGTGTAAGGTCAGCCATTGTACAGTGCCCCCCGGACCAATGTTCAGATTAAGGGTCATCGGAGTAGAATCCCTTCTAGCGGTTATGGGATTTGAACAGGCAGACTTCCAGATCCTTAGCCACAGAGCCAGCACTCTGCATTGTTCTCAGACGTGAGAATAGACCCATTAAGAACTGCTTCTAATTTAGATGGCTCCATAACTAAATGTTGGCTAAACATATAAAACTCAGAAATAATTTGTGTGATTTGCTTCTTTAGCAGAGAAAATGGCTCTATAGAACTATGGTACAATGAACCAGAGTAGGGTAGCCAACATTGTATGTGCACACAGGTGTTGTCTATGGGTGTACTATTTCCATTTCTGGAAGAAATGTTTTTAACAATAATGTTTCTTCTTGGGTGGCGCAGTGGGTAGCGCTGCTGCCTCGCAGTTAGGTGGCCCGGGTTCACTTCCCGGGTCCTTCCTGTGTGGAGTTTGCATGTTCTCCCCGTGTCTGCGTGGGTTTCCTCCCACAGTCCAAAGACATGCAGGTTAGGTGCATTGGCGATCCTAAATTGTCGTGTGTGTGTGCCCTGCGGTGGGCTGGTGCCCTGCCCGGGGTTTGTTTCCTGTCTTGTGCCCTGGGATTGGCTCCAGCAGACCCCCGTGACCCTGTAGTTAAGATATAGTGGGTTGTATAATGGGTGGATGGGTGTATTTTTTTCAGCAGAATGCTTAAGGTAGCCAGCTCTCAAAATGGATGCTATGAGATCACTTCTGGGCCTTGCATCACTTCCATGTAATCAGAAGTGTGTGACAGCATGGTTTCATCCAGTTACATATAATAAAGCAAAATGCATACAAATGTGAAATTATTAAATAAAACAACAATTCACAATTATGGCGTAACTAGCAACTAACACCCCAAAGACTCCCTAATAGTTTGACTATACGAGTATTCGTGAACTTGGAGAGGCGTCAGCTAACTCTTAAGAATGATCCAACGTAGAGGACGTGGACCCACCTGTGCTTTCGTAAGAAGACACTGGCGATGCCATATCTTAGCTGTATCGCTGGCATATGAGTTCTATTAATCTTTGCCTTGAGAAAATACCTCCAGATAGACAATGTCTTTAGTTTCACTTGCACGTTGTTGAGCCGCTGCGTTTGCTCTGTTTCAACGTTGTGCCTCTTCATCTGTGTCATCAGCACGACGTCGTTGTTGCGCGGCAGGCAGTGTTTGCTGTTTTTGAGCGTGAGCAGAGCGAACTGCTCCATACGCACACAGGTCTTCCGTTTGTATACGTCTAGTATTTCACATGCTGCTTAGAGTGCAACAATTGCTAGTACAGTACCTTGGTTTGTAAAATGCATGGATGGACGTTTCTTCTTATGAAAATCTGGACTTGCAATGACTACAATTCAAGTTTGTAATCATTTGTAACTGCGGTGGGTTGATCCCCGTGACACTGTGTTCGGATTCAGCGGGTTGGAAAAAGGATGGATGGATGGACGTCATTTGTAAATTATCCACAGAAAGTGCAATGGCCTTGGCTTGGCTAATGTCATTTCTGATTCTCTGCTCTCTTTATTACACTGTTAACGTTCCTTTTCCCCCAGAAGTTCTTCATCTCCTGGACCTTTCTTCTCTCTCTCTTTCTTCCTTCCAGCGGAGGCTTCTTGCATTGGAACAATGGCTGCTGAGAAAGCCTTAGTCTTCTGTTTGATCCGACATTTGCGCGATAGACATATGAGCGCCGACAAAATAGTGCAGATTAAAACGCGGTGTCAAAATCGTGCCGACAAAATCGCGAAAGTTTCATTAAATATGAATTACTAGTTTAAAGCATATATAATAATGTTTATTTTAGAAGTCAATATTATGAGACACGGCACGCAGATAGTCCTTAAGATCACGCCCTGCATATGTAGGAAGAATTGCAGCAAGACGTCTTGATAGTTGAGCGTGTTTAGACTTGCTGGCTGCCTGACTGCTGGTAATTACACTTTGTATACGACGCGTTATGCCAACCCTCGACTGAGTTATTTGTTCGCGACATGCCATCAGCAGTTATAACAGTTATAACCTAGCACATAATGTGTACATGATGCGCACGTACACATCCCACTCTCTTGGCCTCTCTCGCGATTTTGTTGGCACGCATTTGTCGAAAACCAGTTAGCGTGTTTGTCGGCGCTCGTTTGTCCGTCGCGGTTTTGTCGGGGCGCATATGTCTATCACGCTTTTGTCGGTGAACCCTTCTGTTGGAGGTCTGTTGACTCTCATTCCTTTCCTGTCTGGAAATCTGCTATCTTCAGCCTTCTCCATCTTGACCTCTATGCAGGTAGGGCTATTGGGTCATCTGGCTGCTACATTCAATTATGCTGAGCCTAATCAATTCAGGCTCATTAGTTGTTGGGGCAGTGGTTCCCTCTCCCAGTCCATTTAAGAATCTGCAGTATATGTTGTGTTGGGAATACTCTCTGGCCAAGTTGTTTTTAGGGGTGGGGGCATTGAGGAGTTTTTAATAATTTTTGTCTCATCGGAGGATTTCCTGTTGACGTATGTAATAACCCTCTGGGTCGAGATGGGGTGTGCTATCTTCACTTTCTCAGCACCAAGAATCCACCCAGTGAGCGCACCCTAACTCTGCTCCTCCTGCTTCCCCGACCATAAGGACCCTGGCTGCCTGGAAGGAGCTGTCATTTTTTCCAGAGCAACCCACCGGGCGGAGCTCCCAAGCAAACTGACCCGAATTCATTGCTAGAGCCGAGCCCTACTTTTGTTATTGGAAGCCCAAGGACGAGGATGACATTTTCTTTTTGTTTAGAACTTTCTGTTATTTAAACGGAATGACCCGGGTGGTGTCCCAGATTTTCTTCAGCGAGCCTGTCATTCCTATGCTCAGCCACACTGCACACATATCAATTTGATTGAGGTCTCTAAAAAAAAAAATGACTACCCCAATATAACCATTTAATTTGATGCAGTGGAAATATAATAATCGCCTTTAAACATTTTTCCCATGACTGCTGTTTACAGTGTCCACACCATTGTATGCAGGGAATGCAGTATCACAAACCGCTCAGTGCTAGAGGTCAGAGTTTTTTAAACAAGAAGCTGACCACAGAGATGTTTTTAGTGAGCCATTAGTGAACATGAGAAGAAGGAAGTGAACAAGTTTTAATGTTATTCTGTTACACAGTATGGACCAGACTTTAAATTTAATCAGTCTTTAGCAACGCATTCAAAGCCCAGAAATGCAGCCATTTTGTTTTATTCTTCCATGTCTTTGTCTCCTATTCTACTCCAATTGAAGGTCAGGTCAGGGAGCATGCACTGGTACAGCGCACCCACCACAAGATGAAACACCTCGGGATCCGGGTTGGCAACCCCCAGGCAGACACGCGGTCCAATCCCACCACCCAGAAATGACCCTCTATCTACTGCATGAGACCCCTTGGCCTGGTCCAGCCACTTGGGTCCTCAACAATGATGATCACTGGATCACCCTCTGGAAATCGCACCACACAGCCTCATTCATTGAAGGATTATTATTATTATGATTTTTATTATCATAATTCTGGCAAGCAGGGACGTTCTTAGGCATACGCGAACTATGCATCCATGAAGGGGGCCCCCGGCCCGGCACTGACTTACAATTTTTTATTTTTTTTGTTGTCAGGCTGTGGGCCTGGGACCCCTGTCATGCCCCTGGCACTGCAGCCGTCTGTGCCAGTCCCTCACGTCGTGTGTCACGATACCCTCCTCATCCTAAATTTTATCGTTCTGAGTCGAATTCGGAGGGGAAGGTTAGGAGCAGGGGGCAGCAGGCAGGGAATTGGGGGCGTGGCCATGGGACTGGGAATGTATAAATAGCGATCGCTCAGTCTGGATAAACCATTGCAAAACGTGGATCGGTGGCCGATGGTGCGTTTTTGGAAATTCAGTTCAGTGCATCTCTTAGTCTTATTAACAACTAGCAAAATACGTTGCGCTTCACAGCGAAGAAGTAGTGTGTTAAAGAAGTTATGTAAAAGAAAAGGAAACATTTTAAAAATAACGTAACATGATTGTCAATGTAATTGTTTTGTCACTGTTATGAGTGTTGCTGTCATCAAGGATTTGATTATCATTATTTCTTTCAATCAGGTTCGTATTTGGAGGACGTGTTGTGTTCAAGTTACATTCCGTGTTTGTCAACCGTTGTAAAGATAACAGGTTTCATTCATCGAAGTGTTCACTACCCAAATCGCTACTCGTGAATCTAAGATGTTTAACAGGCATTCCCGGTATTAAGTTGTGGATTTGCCTGCGAGTATTTAGCGGCAGCGTATCTATTAAGTTATGGATTTTTCTGCGAATATTTGGTGGCAGCGTCACAAAGTTGTTTCCGTCTAGCTGCATCAGAAAATGTACCACGACGTCTGACACGCCTCCTTTTTACTGTTTTCTCACATCTTGGATTGCTGCTGTCATAATCGGTTTGAGTTTCATGGTTTGTTTCAATTACGTTAGTATTTGCAGGACTTGTGTTGAAGTGACATTCGACATCTGTCAAGCGTTGTAAGCATACAACCGGCTTCATCGATAACTTCGCATCCAGCTTTTGAGAGTTGAAACATTCATAAACATCAAAGTGTCCACTACTCAAATCGTCATCTGTGAATCTAAGATGTTTAAGAGACATTGGCGGTTCTCCGAAGGTGTAAAATATTTGGTCATTTCGGTACACTTGAAAGTGACAACTGAATAATTCAGCGGCAGCCATCATCTCACATGCAGAACCATAGGTGAAGGGCTTAAGCATTTCACTCTTCTAGTGCTCCTGTGTAGTATAATTATCTCCTGTCCTGTCATCAGTCCACACCTTGAACCTGTCCCAGTCATTCAGTACATAAGACACAATGTTCCTCCGGATATCAAGAGTGAGCCTGATATGGCCGTGCAATATGTAACACAGAGAATGGAAAAGGCAGGTGCCATCTCCGGGCATGGAAACCACTCGGTAAGTGACAGTTCTTTGATCGATGGTGATCACCTTGATAGACATGTTAATGGGAGTACGGTTGGAACGATAAAGGAAATGGGTACCTGAACGATGTAAAGTAAGTGTAAAATACCTACACAATAACTATAATCATAATAAACGAACAATAAAACAGCGGAGAAGCCGTGGATTAAATAAAAAGGCTGCAGTTATCAGCAGGGAGACGTGAATACCGTGGCGAAGCAAGGAAGGGAATGTAGAGACCGGGGTGACGGACGGCCTTATATAGGCAGGCAGTCAATTACGTGGGAGGCGTTGGGATGGGGGACCCAACGCCGCCTCACACGGCGACCGAGCTGCAGGCTATGGGCGTATATATGTATGTAAGTAGGATTCAATTATGACCGTTAACGCGTAGAATTTCGAAATGAAACCTGCCTAACTTTTGTAAGTAACCTGTAAGGAATGAGCCTGCCAAATTCCAGCCTTCTACCTACACGGGAAGTTGGAGAATTAGTGATGAGTGAGTCAGTGAGTCAGTGAGGGCTTTGCCTTTTATTAGTATAGATGGTAATTTATTATCCAAATTGCAATTTTCACCTAAATCCCTAATAATATCGCCGTCGTAACTTTGCTAAATGCACTATAGCAAACGTTAATTTTAGAGATTTCTTTCTGATTCATTCAGAGAGATCCCCATAAAATCATGAAATATTCCTATACTACGTTGACCCGCCTTTTAAGGTGACCGACTTTTAAGTTGACCACTTCTTAAGGCAATTCAATATGTAGATCAATTTGATATTTTATACAAACTCACTAATTTGGTTATATTACATTTGAGCGGTATTACTTTAATACTCGTAGTTTCTGTTATTTTTGTGATGAAATTTAATCTTTTTTTCTGTATTGAGGTCGCCCTTTTGAACCCCCCTGATATTTACTACCCGGTGAGGCATTTGTACTCCATCAACATTAATTATTTCCAGAGACATAATTTTGTCTATTTTTCCAGCGCATCGCGCACAAAAGCAAGGAAACGATGGGAGCACCAGAACTCTGCTCACATCATGTCGCTTCGTACCGCAAGCTGCAAGTAGTAAGTCTGTGATAAGCGGAATACCGCTACGCTTTCCACTCACGGGACGGAAGGACAATCCCGACCGCTTTTATATAGTAAGAAAGAAGAAGAAGATATCGCACAGTCTGGAGTAGAAAATCATCTTTTACCTGAATAAACCGAAACTACAAATCCCATCGTGCATTGCAAAATGGACAGGGCGTGTGTGAAACTCCACGCCTGCGTAGCACTCACGGGACGGAAGGACAATCCCGACCGCTTTTATATAGAAGGATTACCGGCCTTTACCAGATCTAGAACAAAACCAATATTTTACCACTCTGCATACACACAAGCTTACATGTAGGCCTTTTCCGGACGTTTTATTAGAACACCTTCCTGAGCTCCGGTGGGGTCTCTGCCCACCCGGACCCCCTCTCCCCCCCCCCCCCCCCTCCGGGGCCTGCACATTTCTGAACCACGTAGGGCCCCCAAACTGCTAAGAACGGCCCTGTGGAAAGTTTAGACTCTGTGTAGTCTGCTGCTTTTTTCTGTTAATAGAGAATATAAAAGAGCTCCACACTCCCTTTTGTGTGTCACAAAATAAGAAAACATAAAACAGTAACTATTTTTGTCACCAAAAATAACACCGGTGTATTTATTAAGTATCTGTTGTTCCTTTTCCTTTAGAACAAGTCCTCCAAGAATTATAATGTTCACTTCCACTTTTGACAGTTACTACATTCAATTTATAGAAATATCTAAAATAAAATGAAATAGAGTAAACTGCTCTCTCAGAAAAGTTTCATGCTTTGTGAAGTCTGTTGCTGGAAGTGCCATATTTATAAATCAGAGCTGACAATGCCAAGGATCATAGTGCTTTCAATCTGTTGCTTTTAAGACAAATCTATCTTTATAGATAATACTTAACTGAGTTGTGGCCTACTGGGCAAAAATGAGTCATCGTCTTGCATTCGGCAGGCTGAGCTGGTGCAATTACCTTCAATTCGATAAACTTTTCAGCTGAAGAAAGGTATGGCAAGAGCCTTCTGCTTCTAGCTACAGAGTACAAAATAATAAAATAGCCTCCATTGATTTTGCATAATCCCTTTGCATAATACTATCTACACGTTTATTCATTTTGTTTTTCTCTTTATGAGAAGACACACTCTATTTCTTTGTAACTACTAACCCTCAGATGTTCATTTTTATGCACTGCAGCACAATACATCATTCTCTCCTGAAAGAAATCACACTTTGCTAACTGTATTATATAAGAGCTAATTTATTATATCTGGCTAACCCAGAAATCAGATGCCATGCTTGATTTGTTACGTCAGCCTTGTTACTCTTGACACTGACATGCTAGCCCTAGGTGTTCAAAAATGGAATATCAAGCTTACAACGGGAGACATTTTATCAACGTAACACAATACTGCATAATGGGTGTCTGGAAAAGTGTATTCATGTGGCAGCAATTTAACATGTTTTAGAAAGAATAGAAAAAGAAACAACAGTTAGGCCAAGAATGTTTCATCGGCAGATACCTGAACGTGTGTATAATCAGTCAGTCGTTGTCCATCCCGCTATATCCTAACACAGGGTCACAGGGGTCTGCCAACAACAACAACAACATTTATTTATATAGCACTTTTTCATACAAAAAAATGTAGCTCAAAGTGCCGCAGCCAATACCAGCCAGCACAGGGTGCAAGGCAGGAAACAAACCCTGGGCAGGGCGCCAGCCCACCGCAGGGCACACACACACACACACACACCAAGCACACCTAACCTGCGTGTCTTTGGACTGTGGGAGAGAACCCATGCAGACACGGGGAGGACATGCAAACTCCACGCAGGGAGGACCCAGGAAGCGAACCCGGGTATCCTTACTATGAGGCAGCAGCACTACCCACTGCGCCACCGTGCTGCCCTACGTGTGTATATAGCATGACAAATAGTAAAGAGTACTTTCAATAGGAACTTGTAGTTATTGATCATGCCCAAAGGACAGGACTTCTTTTTGTTGCTGTAATGTGTTTATTTATTTGTAATGTTTTTTTACTTTTTTACCTACTGTATCTTAATATCATCTTGCCAACTAATAAAGTTAGTAGTTGAAAGTAAAACAGTTAAAATGATTTAGTTGAGTCTTCCAGTTTGCTTCCTGTATTATGAGCATGGTCTCTAATTATCCTCCTAACAAATGCTCTGAATTCAGATCGCACTTCAGCAGATATCATTCTAGTCTGTGCACTAATGTGCATTTATATACTGTGTGTCTTAATTACTTATTTCTGGTTGTCTGTAGTTTTATACGTACCTAGAAATGATATTAGTGAAATATCTGCTCCTAGGCTACTCTGCAGAAGAATTTGAACTAGGTAAAAAATCGCACTTGTTCAAACTACACTGAAAAAAGTGTAACATTGATGTTGTTCATTCAACGTAAATTTTCTCTTTCAAGCAATTTAAGATTAGTCATTTAGTGTTGCAGCTTGAAATATTTGGTTTCAGATCTCAATCAAAGTAAAAAAATTTGTTTGTACCAAATTAAGTTATGGTGGAGGGAATAAACGTAAAAATCCTATTTCATTTAACTTAATATTTTAGGTTGTTCATGTGTTGTGTTTGAGGGCCGTTTGTATATTCTTTCGGTCAAACTTTCCAGTTTGATGGCTTTCCAACTGTCAAAAAAGAAGAACAACTTAAAAAATAGATTTACTTCAGTAAAAAAAAACAAGTGAATTTCACCCAATAACTCTAAATGATTTGCCTCAACTTAAAAATTGTGGGATTAATAAGTTAAAAAGAATTATATTGGTTCAGATTGAAAATATTAAGCGTGAATCATCACATTTTTTTTTTCAATGTATGTTGTCGAAAGCAAAGTGTAGCTGCGTTTTCCCAGTTACCAAAATTCATCAGCTCTAACTCAAAGAAATGGGATTCAACAAAAGCCTGATGCGCAGAAATGATTCCACAGACAAAATATCTTCATTTTTAAAAGTTTAGTTATGTTTCAAAATAAAACAGTTCACTCAAAAAAGAAAATTAAAATAGCAAAAAGAAAAAACTTAATGTTAAGAAAAGTTCAGTTCTAAGCTTAATCTTGTTACATCTCAAACCGTTACTATTTACTTAACGTTTCTAAACCATTTCAAAACGGTCAGAAAACTGTATGCTTATGCCATCTCTGAGTAGAAAATGGGTCTTTCAAGTCCCTCTTTACTGGGACCTGTTCGAAACACAACTGAAACAATTAGCACACAGTATCTCAGTTATAGCAAGAAGGTTCTATATCTTACTAACTTATAGGGGGAAGTTATGACTATGAAAAAATTATATTCTATTCAAATTAAGCAAACATTAGTATGAGTTTAACTCAAACCTTTAACTTTCTAAGATTGGCTCTTACACAAAGTTTAGTCTCTCTATTGATGTTTCTTTCAAGCTTACATAAAGTTGCATAATTTAATTTTTAGCTTCTTTTGATAATTAATACTTTGAATGATGGCTTCCATTTTTTCTAAAGTCATTAGTCTTCAAGTTCAGCTGCTGGATATTGTTATATGTGTTTGTATAATTTTTTGCATTAATAATAATCCATCCATCAATTATCCAACCCGCTATATCCTAACTACAGGGTCACGGGGGTCTGCTGGAGCCAATCCCAGCCAACACAGGGCGCAAAGCTGGCGCTGAGGTGCGGAGGGTGGAACGGGAGTAGAGGAGAAGGACGTCCATTCCGCTCCCTCCGTCATGCTAGTCTGCTGATTTCTCGTTCAGTACGCACTGCCTGCTCATGTGCCCACCTCCAACTCGTCACTCGAGTTGTTGTCGTCTTTGCACAGTCCAAATGCACCTGTGACTCACGTCTTCCGTGTTCCTGCAGGAGCATCTAAGAAGACGCATGTTTGTCGCGGATGCGAATTGCTGTATTTAGCGTGTAAAACAGTTTGCTATGGTGCACACGGTCGTGCGTCGTAACCGAAAACTCGGTTTTTAAAGACTGCTTACTTCATTGTGTTTTAACCGCAGTTGTAAAGGATTGTTTTAAGGATCCCATGGGATACCCCTCGCAAACCGTTTTACACGCTGCATATGGCGATTCACCTCCGCGAGAAACATGCCTCTATGAACAGTCAACGTGGCTCGGAGGTGCATGTGGCCTCTACGACAGACGAATATAAATGACGCCGTTCTTTCTGTGTCGTCGCATCCGAGTTGGTGGGCGTGGCTCTGTGAGTTGTCGTCGCATCCAATGGTCTTGGAGTTGGTGGGCGTGGCTCCTTCCTGCGTGTGCCATAGGTGTCTTAATTGTTGGCGGCTTAGTGAATCCATGGCTCTTCCGGCGTGCTTTCCATGGGTGTCTTGCCTTAGTGAATTATATATATAGATTCTAAGCAATTGCACAAATCTCAGTAACTTTTGTATTCATTATCTAGTTACATTGTGTTAAAATGAACAACTTCCAGTCAAATCTGCTTTTATTTTACTATTCATTATACATAATCTAGCAAGGCTGGATCAAGGCCAACCGATGGCCTAAGCACAGTCCAACAATGGTGTCGCCTCTGCCCTTCCAGTGCTTAACTGACAAGACGTTAAGACTCAATGGATGCTGAAGGTGAAATAAAAGATTAAAACTTAGCTCATTTATATAAACAATCAGTAAAGAAATAATAAAATAAAGAGTGTAAAGGTCCATTACACAAAGCAGGCTGATGAGTTAAATGTTAGCCAGACCAAGCCAGCTGTGTTTACACTCAGCAAGAAGCAAAACACTTATGCCATAAGATGGAGACAAACGGGATATCTGATGAAACTTTTTCATCAAATGTTTCAACTTTAGCCATCATGCCAAAGAAAATGTTCTTTTAGCATTGCAGATTTAAAATGAACATGGCAGATAAGGAATATTGCAAAAAATTCGACCAAAGTTGAGAGTGGCAGTGAATGGGCTATGGGCATGTGGTGCCTCCTCTTATCTTGGTGCCCAAAGCATGTGCTGGAATTTATCAAACTTTGTTCTACAAGCATCTGTATTAGTATACTGGTTACATCTTAACTTTGTGTATTAACTATACTCAGCAAAATAGAAACATCCTCTGACTTTCAACTGTTTTTACTTTCAGTAGACTTAATGTGTAATTAT
>JANRMT010062800.1:4213791-4229279 GCA_026402145.1 Polypterus bichir lapradei
ATATGATAGATAGATAGATGTGAAAGGCACTATATAATAGATAGATAGATAGATAGGTGTGAACGGCACTATATGTTAGATAATAGTGTCACAGGAGGCTGGGAGTCAGACCCAGCCGGGAGCTAGAGTCGGGAGCGGGAGCAGGACGAAGCTCCCGTGAGGAGAGGAAAGGCAGCCCATGGACTGTGAAAGGCCCGAGGAAGGGTGTTTGGTGCGGGAAGTACTGTGAGTGTGCGGAACTGGTGTTTGGGGACACTTGTTATAATGAAGCGTGTGTTATTATGAACAGTTGGTGTCCATTTGGTTTTGTCCGGGCTGATCCTCTCACAATGGCATCCCAGATGGGACTCTCCACCTGTTCCAAGGCGGGGACACATCAATTAAATAATTTTGTGAGCAGCCCGGCACTGCAGACCACCATACACATGTGCCGTGAGAGTACGGCACGCACACACACCGCGATGGAAGAGCGACTCACCCAGGGACTGCCGCCAGTCCACGGAAGCGTCATCTCCGGCCCGATGGGGAGAAGAAAGATTCGGCAAAGCACGAAAGCCGCAAACTCCCCAACGCTCGCCGTCATGGTGGATTCCGGGGTTGGTTGGGCGTCTTGGATGGCCACACGGAGGGAGGGCCCTCTGGAAGATGGTTTCCAGGAGGTAAGTCCATGTCCCAGGAGCAGATGGCCAAAGGAGGCCTGTCATGTGGGACCCTGTTTATGTTTCGCAGGGAAGGACGTCCTGGATCCGCGCCAGTGGCCAAGACGGGACGATCTGGGGAGCGACGCCATGGCAGTGGTGCCGGAAGACACAGAGGAGGAGAAGCCACTACACGTCAGGAGGACGCTGCAGCTGGAGGGCTCACAGGAGGCTTGCTGCCCCATTGGGGTTGCGAAGCAAGAAAAAGGCGCCCCATGGACTGTGAAAGCCCCGAGGAAGGGTGTTTGGTGCGGGAAACACTGTGAGTGTGCGAGACTGGTGTTTGAAGACACTTGGTATAATAAAGCGTGTGTTATTATGAACAGTTGGTGTCCATTTGGTTGTGTCCGGACTGATCCTCTCACAATAGATAGATAGATAGATAGATAGACACTCCATCCATAAATTCTCTTTTTATAGTGGTTTCAAATACACACTGTTAAGTTAATTAATTAGATACAATTACACATTAAACAGTAATCATATTGCAGGTCAACACCACTCGTAATCTAATTACAGAGCTGTAGAGCACCAGAGCCCATCAAGGTAGCATTGGGTGAAAGATGGGCACCAGCTCTGGATAGTGTGCCAATCCACTGCAGACCAGACTCACACATACAACTATGGTCTCCCTTAAACTGGACGAATTTAAAGTAACCGGTTAACTAAGAACAAGTCTTTCACTGCATACATACTGTGGGTCTCAAAACAGCATAAAAACCATTATTCAATTGCAATTACTTTTGTGTTTCCACAGAAGATACCAATTATATAATTCAACCTACAAATGTTTTACAACATCATTCATTATTAAATTATTACATACATAAAGTGGTGTTTCTTACATTAAGGTCTAGTGGGGCACAGCCTCACCAGATGTTGAGCAAAATGAATTATAAGCTTCCCGCAGTAATTTAGCACATTAAAATGTTTATAACGACCTCAATTTTGTCTTCATAAGCAATTTTACATTTTTCCATCAATGTCATTTCTTATCTAGAAAAATATTGCTTTCTGTACCATGTGAAATTGTCTTTGTGCCGGGTGCTGCATGCCTGTTTCCTGCTGATGCGGCTAGCCCTTCTTGCACTGCAGTGTTCTAGGTTTACCCTTGAGTGTGTGTGCAGATGTGCAACTTGAACTTTCCAGTTTCGCAATTAGTCTTTAAGGCTAGAATCCTTAATTATCAGCAGTATTTTTTTTTTTATATCACGTGTCTGCACTTCTGGTTCAAGCTTTATACAAAGGCTATGAAATGCATCTCATCAAAATCTATATGAAAAGTCCAGTACCATTTACTCTCTTAAAGGTAGCCATAGCAATGTGAAAAAAGAAAGCAGATCAATACAGATCACACACAATACATTAGTTCTGCCAAAGAATGAACATGTCACAAGGCACAAAGGCAAAAATCCTAGCCAAAGTCAGAACTGGAGAATCATTACTACCAAATCACGGCAAAATTCAAAATGGAAAATGGAGGAGCTAATACTAATACACACAATTTAATTTGCTTTTGCATCTACAATCTTGGGCAGCAACGGTAACTTAAATATTGTTGTGCCAATGATGTCATACAATGTAATTTATGGGCCAAGACCTCTAGCAACCTGCTGTCATGTCATAACAATGGTAGTTCAAAAAGGCAGTGACCATGAAGGAACAAAATGGATTCATGGGAAGATGAAAAAATCATTCCAATAAAATCAAAAGTAAAAATGTATGGCAAAATCAAAATCAGCACCATAGAAAACATCCTATTGGGATCCTAAAACATAAAAAACATGGAGGGACATGAAAAACAAACCATAACAAAATTATTCTGATCAGAGGGGCTGAGTGGCATCTCGATTTTTGTCCACTCCTGATGGTGCTAAATTTGAAAAAGCCACAAACGAAGCTTTTTGTGTGTTCCTCCACTTTGTGAAAAAGTAGCCAGCAGTGTGACGCCCTTGTTCCAAATAAGCCTTGTACTGTCCAGCAACATGGCCCCCACAGGGGGGGGGGGGGCCCGGGATCACAGGGGCCCGGCGCGGGATGAGTAGATATTATGCACAAACAAAACGTATGAACATAAAACAAGAATTGATCCTACAGCGTTTGAAATATTATGAAAACTAAAAACAATATCAAAAAAAAGTTTCAGATAAAAAAATTTCTACATACATTGTTCTACAACTTTCTCGCTTTGACATTTTACGAATCCAAATAAAACGTAGACCTCTCCACTGGTCGAAAATTTTGATATTAATTGCTGATTTGGTGTCATGTAGTTTTATATATTCTTTATTTATAAATATTATAAACAATAAACTTAAACAAATTATACATGGTTTTAAACACAATTAAATAAGAAATACTACACAAAAAAATTAAACATTTACGTCACTTATTTCTGCAGATATAAAGAGTTAAAGTTAAAAGTTTGATTTTTTTCAAAATTGCCACCATTTTCAAAAAGACGTAATTTCCAGCTTTTTGCAAGAAAATTGAGGCCTGCGACAACCGCCATTATTTTACTTGGAAAATTTCCTATAGGAAATCCTACATTAGAAAAGCATGCCAGAAATGCCGGAGTACTTGAAAAACTAAGCGTCATAGAACCGTACGGATCTTCAACTAAATTGTATACCTACATTTAAAACCTACTGGGTATCACGTTTTCCTTAACCCTAAGTGAAGGGCCCGCCAGAGATCCTGGCCTAGGGGCCCGCGTTAGAATGTGGGGGCCTTGTCCAGCAAACACCTGGCCACACAGTTAGTCAGCGCTGCTATTGGCCAATCCCGGAGTTTTCTGTTTAAGTCATGCACTATGTGTAGTCTGTGTGTTATTTCCATGTTCCTATGGCTCACCCTTTTTCATCTCAACGCCATTTGATCCTAAACATCAATGTAGGCAGTTCATAGCCTATGTATTTTTCTAAGTGGCGGGTTGCTGTGAGGCTTTCAGCTTTCTTAATGTTTAAATCTATACAGCTGTATTTTGTCAGATGATAATGACGTCAGAGTATATCACAATGCCAATCCAGACAGACCTGACAATAGCATCAAACTGTTTTGTTGATTTATTGTGACACAAATACTGTGCTAACCTCCGCCTCTTGATAGTCATTAACAAAAGAAGGACAGTTTTCTATTTAGGTAAGATAATAATAATATTATAGAGATCTACACACATTAAAGAAAATTTTTGAATGACCCCACCAGAATTTTCATGCCAAAAACCGTAGAATTAATTAAAAAAGTGATCTCCAACGGTCCACTAAGTGCTGGGATAGTTGCATACATATTGTTAATTAAATATTTTTGAGCCATTTACTTGTCGTTCAGTCAGTCACTACCCAACCCACTATATCCTAACACAGGGTCATGGGGGTCTGCTGGAGCCAGTCCCAGCCAGCACAGAGCACAAGGCAGGAAACAAACACCGGGCAGGGCGCCAGCCCACCGCAGGGCACACACACACGACAATTTAGAATCGCCAATGCACCTAACCTGCATGTCTTTGGACTGTGGGAGGAAACCCACGCAGACACGGGGAGAACATGCAAACTCCACTCAGGGAGGACCAGGGAAGTGAAACCGGGTCTCCTAACTGCGAGGCAGCAGTGCTACCCACTGTGCCACCCAATACTAAATATGAGATTTCAAAATTATAATAAATTTAGCACTCATCTGTATTCTTCCTAGGGCTTAAAGAAAATGAAGTGACAAGTAAAGTGAAAGCACATACAGCTATTTGCTATTTCTGGCTTTGCAGACTCAATACAGAAACAATCTCCTTAAAAGACAAAAAACTGAATCTTAAAATAAAACCCAGTGCTACCCACTGCACCACTGTGCCGCCAGCCATTTACCTGCTAAATGAATAATTAATAACAGTGGTTAACCCCCTTAAATTTCTTTTTTAATCAAAACACACACATATACAGTGGTGTGAAAAACTATTTGCCCCCTTCCTGATTTCTTATTCTTTTGCATGTTTGTCACACAAAATGTTTCTGATCATCAAACACATGTAACCATTAGTCAAATATAACACAAGTAAACACAAAATGCAGTTTTTAAATGATGGTTTTTATTATTTAGGGAGAAAAAAAATCCAAACCTACATGGCCCTGTGTGAAAAAGTAATTGGCCCCTTGTTAAAAAATAACCTAACTGTGGTGTATCACACCTGAGTTCAATTTCCGTAGCCATCCCCAGGCCTGCTTACTGCCACACCTGTTTCAATCAAGAAATCACTTAAATAGGAGCTGCCTGACACAGAGAAGTAGACCAAAAGCACCTCAAAAGCTAGACATCATGCCAAGATCCTAAGAAATTCAGGAACAAATGAGAACAGAAGTAATTGAGATCTATCAGTCTGGTAAAGGTTATAAAGCCATTTCTAAAGCTTTGGGACTCCAGCGAACCACAGTGAGAGCCATTATCCACAAATGGCAAAAACATGGAACAGTGGTGAACCTTCCCAGGAGTGGCCGGCCGACCAAAATTACCCCAAGAGCGCAGAGACGA
Organism: Polypterus bichir lapradei; assembly: GCA_026402145.1. Lineage (NCBI taxonomy): Eukaryota > Metazoa > Chordata > Cladistia > Polypteriformes > Polypteridae > Polypterus > Polypterus bichir. The sequence continues at coordinate 4,219,008 of JANRMT010062800.1, forward strand.
CTCATCCGAGAGGTCAGAAAAGACCCCAGGACAACGTCTAAAGAACTGCAGGCCTCACTTGCCTCAATTAAGGTCAGTGTTCACGACTCCACCATAAGAAAGAGACTGGGCAAAAACGGCCTGCATGGCAGATTTCCAAGACGCAAACCACTGTTAAGCAAAAAGAACATTAGGGCTCGTCTCAATTTTGCTAAGAAACATCTCAATGATTGCCAAGACTTTTGGGAAAATACCTTGTGGACTGATGAGACAAAAGTTGAACTTTTTGGAAGGCAAATGTCCCGTTACATCTGGCGTAAAAGGAACACAGCATTTCAGAAAAAGAACATCATACCAACAGTAAAATATGGTGGTGGTAGTGTGATGGTCTGGGGTTGTTTTGCTGCTTCAGGACCTGGAAGGCTTGCTGTGATAGATGGAACCATGAATTCTACTGTCTACCAAAAAATCCTAAAGGAGAATGTCCGGCCATCTGTTCGTCAACTCAAGCTGAAGCAATCTGGGGTGCTGCAACAGGACAATGACCCAAAACACACCAGCAAATCCACCTCTGAATGGCTGAAGAAAAACAAAATGAAGACTTTGGAGTGGCCTAGTCAAAGTCCTGACCTGAATCCAATTGAGATGCTATGGCATGACCTTAAAAAGGCGGTTCATGCTAGAAAACCCTCAAATAAAGCTGAATTACAACAATTCTGCAAAGATGAGTGGGCCAAAATTCCTCCAGAGCGCTGTAAAAGACTCATTGCAAGTTATCGCAAACGCTTGATTGCAGTTATTGCTGCTAAGGGTGGCCCAACCAGTTATTAGGTTCAGGGGGCAATTAACTTTTCACACAGGGCCATGTAGGTTTGGATTTTTTTTTCTCCCTAAATAATAAAAAACATCATTTAAAAACTGCATTTTGTGTTTACTTGTGTTATATTTGACTAATGGTTACATGTGTTTGATGATCAGAAACATTTTGTGTGACAAACATGCAAAAGAATAAGAAATCAGGAAGGGGGCAAATAGTTTTTCACACCACTGTATATACACACATATATGTGTATGTATGTATATACATATACATACATACACACACATATACATCTACATCAGAACAGGAGTCTTAAAGTCAGGCCCAGCATGCCAGCACAGGTTTGGAGCACACTACACAACAAAATACTCTCAGAGCGCTCTACAACAGACTATGATGAATGTATTTATATGTCAAAATAAAGAAACTCCCAACAAAGTGTTTTTATGAAATAACACAAAACGTTACCTAATTCTATGTGTGCTGTCATGAAAACTGTCAAGCTATAAAGAGAGTGAGAGAGAGAGAGGTTGGGAGCATGCGCTGAGCTGTAAAGAGTATGCAAAAAATGAACATACGAATACATTTTATAATAATCACATGGAGTAATCAGGCCAATAATCTGTAATAGCACCATGACAACTGCATTTACAATTTAAACAAAACCAGGGAATATGTACTGCGACATGACTGTATTTCAAATCACCTGACACTTTATCATAATGGAAGCTTTTTTTGTTCTTTATGTAGGATAGTGTCAAAGCTTCATTGAGCATTATGTCTAAGTGGTTACTCCAATTAGAAAAAATCATTGAGACCATCAATTCATCCATCCATTTATTGAATTTAGGTTTATGGCTGCATGACACTGGAGTATAACCTGACGACATTAGGCAAAGGTAAATCATTGAGATGCTTTTCATATTCCTAGGTAATCAATCATTGAACAATACTGCATTTTGTTGTGAAAGATGCGTGACTCCGTCTTTGTGAATGAGATTAAATCCCACCTTTTTATTGTGTGGCACTCTGAGGTACTTCATTTTTTTTTTTCCTGAAGAGTTGTCACTCAACTTGTTGCTATTCTAGGAAAGAGTAAATTGCCAGCAGATATGCAACAATGACAGGATATTAAGACGCATTCGGAGCAAAAGTGCACACATGGCTTTCATCTTGCAGAAGACACGAAAAGAGGTTGCATTTCAGACAGAATTGCTTTATCATTAGATGATAACTCAGGAATTTGATTCAAAGTTAAAAAACAAAAAAAGCCGCCAGGAACAAACATTCTGTGTCTGAATTTTATTCTAAATTAAAATGGAAAAGGTATAGTCAGTGAAACTATTGACTTAAAATAAATATAGAGGTCTGTTTGTAGCTAACCATGTACTAGAAAACATTAGAATACATCAATGTATTTAAAAAGGCTAGACCCAAACAAATAATTTATATTTATTTTCATAGCAGTAGAGTGTTGTACCGTGTTAGCCATACAGTTGTGCTTGAAAGTTTGTGAACCCTTTAGAATTTTCTATATTTCTACATAAATATGACCTAAAACATCATCAGATTTTCACTCAAGTCCCAAAAGTAGATAAAGAGAAACCAGTTAAACAAATGAGACAAAAATATTATACTTGGTCATTTATTTATTAAGGAAAATGATCAAATATTACATATTTGTGAGTGGCAAAAGTATGTGAACCTTTGCTTTCAGTATCTGGTGTGACCCCCCAATAACTGCAACTAAGCGTTCCCGGTAACTTCTGATCATTCCTGCACACCGGCTTGGAGGAATTTGAGCCCATTCCTCCGTACAGAACAGCTTCAACTCTGGGATGTTGGTGGGTTTCCTCACATTAACTGCTCGCTTCAGGTCCTTCCACAACATTTCGATTGGATTAAGGTCAGGACTTTGACTTGGCCATTCCAAAACATTCACTTTATTCTTCTTTAACTATTCTTTGGTAGAACGACTTGTGTGCTTAGGGTCGTTGTCTTGCTGCATGACCCACCTTCTCTTGAGATTCAGTTCATGGACGGATGTCCTGACATTTTCCTTTAGAATTCTCTGATGTAATTCAGAATTCATTGTTCCATCAATGAAGGCAAGCCGTCCTGGGCCAGATGCAGCAAAACAGGCCCAAACCATGATAATACTACCACCATGTTTCACAGATGGGATAAGGTTCTTATGCTGGAATGCAGTGTTTTCCTTTCTCCAAACATAACGCTTTTCATTTAAACCAAAAAGTTCTATTTTGGTCTGATCCGTCCACAAAACATTCTTCCAATAGCCTTCTGGTTTGTCCACGTGATGTTTAGCAAACCGCAGACGAGCAGCAATGTTTTTTTTGGAGAGCAGTGGCTTTCTCCTTGCAACCCTGCCATGCACACCATTGTTGTTCAGTGTTCTCCTGATGGTGGACTCATGAACATGAACATTAGTCAATGTGAGAGAGGCCTTCAGTTGCTTAGAAGTTACCCTGGGGTCCTTTGTGACCTCAATGACTATTACACGCCTTGCTCTTGGAGTGATCTTTGTTGGTCGACCACTCCTGGGGAGGGTAACAATGGTCTTGAATTTCCTCCATTTGTACACAATCTGTCTGACTGTGGATTGGTGGAGTCCAAACTCTTTAGAGATGGTTTTGTAACCTTTTCCAGCCTGATGAGCATCAACAACTCTTTTTGTGAGGTCCTCAGAAACCTCCTTTGTTCGTGCCATGATACATTTCCACAAACATGTTGTGAAGAGCAGACTTTGATAGATCCCTGTTCTTTAAATACCACAGGGTGCCCACTCACACCTGATTGGCATCCCATTGATTGAAAACACCGGACTCGAATTTTGCCTTCAGACTAACTGATCATCCTAGAGGTTCACATACTTTTGCCACTCACAAATATGTAATATCCGATCATTTTCCTCAATAAATGAATGACCAAGTATAATATTTTTGTCTCATTTGTTTAACTGGTTTCTCTTTATCTACTTTTAGGACTTGAGTGAACATCTGATGATGTTTTAGGTCATATTTATGCAGAAATATAGAAAATTCTAAAGGGTTCACAAACTTTCAAGCACAACTGTAGATTGATACAGGAGAAAGTAGGGTGAAACGACACCTTTTATTGGCTAACTAAATAGATTACAAATGCAAGCTTTCAAGGCAGCTAAGGCCCCTTCATCAGGGAAGGTGTATCTATTTTCAGGCATAAGGAACAAGAAAGAAGGTAGGTAGGCCTAGCCAGACACATCAATGAAACAACTAATGTGTATTTGTGATGGTGAAACTGTCAGATTGCCACTGTAGGTAAATAGCTATCAGGGCACCAGGCAATGGGGATATACTGTATGCATGTAAAGATCCCTCAGGATGCTAAAATGAGGATCAGCAGTTGTCTAAGGTGCCTGGCTATCTAACAAGAGACTGGTCACTGGTGGAAAGAGAGAGAGAGAGAGAGAGAGACATCTGGGAGAATTTCCTGTGATGTGAAACAAGACAGGTCAGGGACATTAAGAGTCTGTATCTCTTTAAATAAACCTTCAGATTCAGTGGCACAGGTATACTTGGAAGCTCTGATATGAACTCTGGTTAGAGCACTTAAAGGCTTACTGAGGACATCTCTTTCCTGGGAAGTAGTCCAGGCATTGTTAGCAGAAATTAACTTAGGCTTGTGTAGAACACCATCTCAGCACTGTTAGCCCATTCACTCTAAAGTCTGTAGGTGAGTTGGACACTTGATTGAAAGGACACAGATAGAGGCTAGAGTTAAGAGTGAGAGGGGGAAAAGGAAGGTAAAAGGCAGGGGTGTTTTATGCTTGTGGCACCGAAGTTTAGTGATTGGACAAGCAAACAACCCACCCCATGTGACACCTGAGGTTAAAGACCAAAGTGGCAGCAGGGTTTGTTTGCTGTTATTTTGGCACTTTGTCTTCATCCTTTTGCCAACTAATAGTACTTATTTTTTACTAAACGTCCTTGTTATTTTATTACACTAGGTTCTTTAATTATTTTTTTAAATTCTATCAAAGTCTATGTAGTACATATGATATGTGAATATGGAATTACAGTATGTCTGTTTCTGCTAACATTCACAGATAAAAAGAACTTGGTCAGCCCTCGATAGAAAAAGTAAAATGATGACTTCCTTAAATATCACAGAAATGCTGTGGTCTCACATGAACAGATAAGCAACTATGGAGACCAGTCCAGAGGAGATAGCATTTATTGGATCGAGTGGTGTATGCTATTCTTTATAAATTTCAGTCAGGTTTTAGAACAAATCACAGTACAGAAACTGCACTCATTAAAGTAGTAAATGACTTGTGGGTAAATACAGACAGAGGCCATTTATCTGTTCTCATCCTCTTAGATCTGAGTGCCGCATTTGATACCATTGATCACAATATTCTTAGAAATCGACTTATTCAATGGGTGGGACTCTCTGGCAGTGTCTTAAATTGGTTTGAATCCTACCTGACAGGTAGACAATTCTTTGTTAGTTGTGGTAATTATACTTCAAAGACACATGATATCCTATATGGTGTTCCACAAGGCTCTATCCGGGGTCCACTGCTCTTTTTGATCTACATGCTTCAGTTAGGTCAGATTATCTCGGGGCATAACGTGAGCTACCACAGCTATGCTGATGACACACAGCTGTACTTATCAATAGCACCTGATGACCCCGACTCTGTTGTTTCACTAACACAATGTCTTACTTGTGTTTCTAATTGGATGAATAGTAATTTTCTCAAGCTAAATAATGAGAAAACAGAAATTTTAGTGATTGGCAATAATGGATATAATGAGGTTATCAGAAATAAACTTGATGCATTAGGATTAAAAGTCAAGATGGAGGTAAAGAACTTAGGGGTAACTGTTGACTGTAACCTGAATTTTAAATCACATAATAATCAGACCACTAGGACAGCATTTTTTCACTTAAGAAACATAGCAAAGTTAGACCTCTTATAACATTGAAAGATGCTAAGAAATTAGTTCACGCTTTTGTTTTCAGTCGACTAGATTACTGTAACGCATTCCTCTCAGGACCACCCAAAAAAGACATCAATCGATTGCAACGAGTGCAGAATGCAGCTGCTAGAATCCTAACTAGGAAAAGAAAATCCGAGCACATTTCTCCAGTTTTGATGTCACTACACTGGTTACCTGTGTCATTCAGAATTGACTTTAAAATACTGCTTATGGTTTACAAAGCCTTAAATAATCTCGCTCCATCTTATATTTCGTAATGTCTGACACCTTATATTCCAAATCACAGCCTTAGATCTTCAAATGAGTGTCTGCTCAGAATTCCAAGAGCTAAACTTAAAAGAAATGGTGAGGCGGCCTTCTGCTGTTATGCACCTAAAATCTGGAATAGCCTGCCAATAGGAATTTGCCAGGCTAATACAGTAGAGCACTTTAAAACACTGCTGAAAACACATTACTTTAACATGGCCTTCTCATAACTTCATTTTAATTTAATCCTTATACTCTGTATATCCAGTTCATTATAATCACTATTTATGGTGGCTCTAAAATCCGTACTAACCCCTACTCTCTCTTCTGTTTCTTTTTCGGGTTTTCTGTGGTGACGACCTGCACCACCACCACCTAATCAAAGCACCGTGATGTCCCTACATTGATGGACTAAAAGCCAGAAGTCTACATGACCATCATCATCAAATCCTTCCGTGAGAACCCTAAACACAAAGAGGACTGTTTCATTTATGTTAGGTAGAATGCCTAGAGGGGGCTGGGTGGTCTCGTGGTCTGGAACCCCTGCAGATTTTATTTTATTTTTTTCTCTCCATTTTTTGTTTTTTCTGTCCTCCCTGGCCATTGGACCTTACTTTTATTCTATGTTATTTAATGTTATTTTATTTTAATTCTTACTTTGTCTTTTTTCTCTTTCTTCATCATGTAAAGCACTTTGAGCGACATTATTTGTATGAAAATGTGCTTTATAAATAAATGTTGTTGTTCTTGTTGTATGACCAATGCGTCATGTGCCAGTACCTTCTAATTCCACACCTGTACCACCACAGGAAAATATGTACAGTAAACTGCTGCGTGTTTATTATTGGGGAGGCAAGAGATTCACCGCTACAGTGTGTCTTGTTCCAAGTGTCAACTGCATCAAATCTCCAGGGATGAAAAGGTGTCCATCAATATACTTTTTGAAGCATAGCTATGGATATTGCAGGCCTACTAGAACCATCTGCTCATGGACACAAGTATATCCCAGTTATTAAAGATTATGGAACCCAGCACCCAAAAGCCATTCTGCTTTGGGTTGCCAACTCTAAAACCATCACTCTGAGAGGTAGTGGGGGTGTCTGCACAGGTCACAATTTCCAAAGAGACCTTCACAGATCAGGGAAAGCCATTTGCATCTAAAACCTTTAAGCTGATGGCCAAACTACTGCATGTCAAACATATCAAAACATCTGTATATCCTCCACTAATGGATGTGTTGGTTGAACAATTTAACCACAACCTCAAACAGATGTTGTGAAAACTCATGTAGACGGAAGGGAAGGATTTGAATAAACTGCTTCCCCACGTTATGTGAGTTCCAGTTGGGGGATCAAGTGCTGGTATTCATCTCAACCTTGCACTCCAAGTTTTTAGCCCAGTGGCAAGGGCCATACAGCAAGAGGGTTTAGTTAATTACGTGGTAAAACAACTGAACAGACTCTCTGGAAAAAGCTTTTGAGTGTCTTTTCTAGTATTCATTAATCTTCAACCAGTTTCTGCTTCTTCAACTTTGACTTAGCATTTTGTTTTGACGTTGGTATTAGTTCATTACTGATTCCTTAGCGATTTAAGGTTTTGACTCCTCTTATTTCCTGATCGCTTATATCAACCTACCCTATGCCACTTACGTTTACGATAAAAACATTTAAGTGTTAAAGGAAAACAGCTGTTTCCTTTGCACATATCGCAAAACATTTTAATATTATGTAACGCCTTTCATATAAAACCCTTGGATTGAAAAATAGCTATTTATAAGCACCAATCAATTTATTTTTTGGGATGTTACAAATGGCTAACAAAGGAAAATCCACTTAGACACAAGGAGATTCTGATTCTATACACCATTGTCTTGGTATTGCCACTCCTGTTCCAGTGTTGTCAGAAGGGAATCCAAACAGATTTTTAGGTAAAAACACTGTGAGAGTACTCTTCGAGCCATGTTTAGTTTGTATACACTCATTCTATAGTAAAGACCATTTCAAGCTGCTTTACACGTATACTGTAGATACAGTAGTACACCTTTTAGTATATGTTCACTTTTATACAGTGTTTCTGTCTAATTTAAGATTATTAAAAGTGAGGATTTAATTTCTAACCTTAGTTTTGTTTTGTGGGTTTCGTTTTTCTTTACTGTTATTTTTTGTTTACTTCATACCAAGTTGTTTGTGCCTCATCACAAGATTATAATTACTGACGTCATTGGTACTTCCAGTATAAACATTGTGGTACGTATCCCTTGGTGGATATTCCAAACAACTTCATTCTTAATGATAGTTAGTTTCTTTGGGTCTGTATCAAAGGAGTGACATATTAAAGGAGTGACATTTTATTGGAGTGACACAACGAGTCATCTACCACACAGGTGTCGAACTCCAGGCCTGGAGTGCTGCAGTAGGTGCAGGTTTTCATTCTAACCATCTTCTTCATTTGTGACCAGTTTTGGCTGCTAATTAACTTCTTTTGCTTTAGTGTTAATTAACTTAACTCAGGCCCCTTAGTTGTCTCTTTTTTAATTAGCAGCCAAACAATAATGAGACACAAAAGGAGCTGCCACATGACCAGCTCACCTGTGCCCGTCACACAATACCTGAAAATAAAGAAAGGTGAAGGTCTTCGTAAGGTTGATCTCTCAGGTCACCAAAACATTTTGATGTAAAGAAAGTCAGTTTTGGAAATGTCTGCTGTGGCAGAATGAGAGCAGCAACAGACCACAAAATTAAATAACGGGCTTAATTAATTAACAGCAAGAATCAGCTTCTCATTAATAGATTGGTTGGAGTTTGAAATCCCAGTTTAGCTGCTCATCTGTTGGCTCGTTTCACGTCTCATTTCTGTTTGGCTGCCATTTCATGAAGAAACGAAACAATTCAGAGGACTGAATCCTTAAAAACAGGGCTATTAAAATGAAGGGAAAAGGAGTTAATTAGCAGTGAAAACTGGTCAATGATTAGGAAAAGGGTCAGAATGAAAACCTGCAGCCACTGCATCCCTCCAGGCCTGGAGTTTGACACCCCTGATCTACCACACACAACTGAAAGTACGTTCGCCCGAAAAAAAACTTTGTCGCCTCACCTACCACTTGGATGGTTGTCACTCCTTTGAAATTTATATCTGGAGTTTCACTCCTTTGTTATGTCGCTCCTATGACATGTCACTCCTTTGAATAGGACCGAGTTTCTTTTCCAAGTAGACCCTAGCATTGAATTTTGCTTTGTTTCTTGCCTTCTTTTCCTTGTTAGTCCTTCTCTCTGTCATTGACCCCTGCTCATTTCTGACTGCATCTTTTGGCTCTTGAGTCATCCCTTGGTTGTGATTTAAATCACAATTTACTTTAATTGTGTTACAGATTTTTACTTTTCATTTTTTCTTTATAGCTGGAGCAATTATGCCTGAATGATAAAGGGGCATGCCCTGCAGTGGGCTGGCGCCCTGCCCGGGGTTTGTTTCCTGCCATGCACCCTGTGTTGGCTGGGATTGGCTCCAGCGGACCCCCGTGACCCTGTGTTAGGATATAGTGGGAATAAGTGAACTAGAAAGAAGAACTAAAAATTTTAGGGCCTACCACAAGACTAAAAAGAAAACTTGAGAAACTTTCTAAAATGTAAAAACAAAGCTGCAGTTTTAAAAAACAAAATGGAAGGTTCTTAGCCAAAACTATAAAGCAGGGGTTCTCAGTGTCGGTCCTGTTGGTTTTTGTTCCAACCAGATTCCTAATCAGTGACAACACCTGATAACACTGAGCTCCTTTAATTAGCTGGTATTTTTTTTCTTTTATTTGACATTCAGAAAAGCATAGCAGCATGATTTTTACATTTATAAGACATGTATAAATATTTCTGCTTTTGCTAAAGATTGAAATGCTTAACTTTCTTTTGTTGATTTCGTTTTACTTTGCCCTTTCTCTGTGCAGTTTTTCCCCCTTCATTGTATCTTAATAATGACAACTTAAAACGAGTAGAGCAGACACCCAGGCAAACAACACTAAATAATTAAAGGCTGCAGCTACTTTAGCGTCAGACCCACTAATTAGCAAATAATGGATTAATTAAAGAATTAGAACACCTTGAAAAGTAGAATAAAAATCAAGATGAAAATACTGTTAAAAAAAAAAATACATTATTCCTATATAACTGCTTGGTACATTTTAATATATACTCAGCAAAAAAAGAAACGTCCCTTTTTCAGGACTGTGTATTTCAA
>JANRMT010062800.1:4229679-4247860 GCA_026402145.1 Polypterus bichir lapradei
ATAATTACACATTAAGTCTACTGAAAGTAAAAACAGTTGAAAGTCAGGGGACGTTTCTTTTTTTGCTGAGTATATATTGTTCCTTAAACACAGAACTTGGAAAATATCAGTTCACTTAATTAGCCCTGGAGTTCAATTAAAAACAGTAGCTGATTGGAACAAAAACCTGCAGCCACAGGGGGTCCCCCGGACCGACGTTGAGAACCCCTGCTATAAAGAATTCACAACCAATATTTTCACATGCAATATCTTCTTATACAGTAGTTTATCCAAAAATATAGACCAGGAGATAAAGAGTGGAAGAGAACAAAAATGGAAAAAGTGTTAATAAAATAAGCATGCATTTATGCCATAAAGTCTGCAAACCAAATTATAATGTTAATCAGAAAACTGTCAGTCAAAAAACTGAAGCCAAAATCCTAACTGTAACTGCATGTCTTTTCTGTAACTATAACGTTTGGTGTAGATTCATCTTTGTTTTAAGTTTATCCAAAATCTCGGATGCAGAATCAAGCGGACTGCCATCTTATATGGGGGTGACAAAGCAGCACAACATAAAATAAGAATCTTGCTTTACATGATTAGCAAAGAGTTCAGCAATGATAACCAACGTGGAAATCATCATTAAAGAAAAGTCTCAAAATAGCAACTGGGAGAGAGAACAAAAACAACACGGCAGGGAGAAAACAGCAAATGAAATGACATCAAATGATAATCGTAACAACTTATATCATAATGACAATGGGAAAAAAATGATGATATAGAAGTACAAAATTATAAGCAAAAATTATAAAACAAGAAGCTTAGCTGCTTTAAAGTGGACACATTCTGCACGTTTTAATGATCTGCTTTATGTTTCGATTAGTACTCTATTGGTCATAACCACTCAGGAAGGCATTTTTTCTCCCTTTTCAAACAAAATTACTAAATACATTTTCCCTATAAAAAGCAAGTGACTTTGGCAAATGAAAGCAAGATTGTAAAAAAATTACCTTTAACTTTTACCTTTAAAAAATATTGACCTTATTATCCCTTAAAGCTTCTAAAGTTCTCCCATGAACAAAGTAAATAGCTCAACCAAACGGATGTATTGTTCATTAAAGCAATGCCCACCTGTGGCACATTCTGATAATGTCATCAATGTGACACCATTAACAATTGAAACAGAGACCAAATAAAAAACTTAAATAGTGTAAATGACAAAAAACACAATGCGACACCCAATCTATGAGATCCTGACAAATAGGCTATTCCTGTCTGTCTTTAGAGGGTAAATCAAAATTTAGGAACATGAATCAAAATTAATTGGCGTGTTTCATTGATGCCTTTCTCATAAACAATTGCCAAATAAATTTTCTACACTGTGACAGACAATCGTTTAGTTCACACAGTTTGAAAAACTGCCATTAGCATCTTAACTTTCAGAGTTTTAAAAATATACTAACACTAGGGTGACCAGATGGGTTCGGCTATAAAGGAGGACACCGACAGTCAAAAAGGAGAACAAAAATTACCAGATATATTTTCCAACTTCCAATCAACCGCTAACCGCTGTCTGTTGCGCCGTCGGCCGGAAATATAATATAAAACAGAATATAGAATATAAAACAGTGTTGCCGCTACTTGATGTTACAATTATTGAAAATGTGATAATGTAACGTAATGTCATGCAGTGACGCGGATGAATGGAGAATGGCCGAAGGATGCTTATTCTCGGTATATATCATATGCAATTAGTCCAAAACAGTCAACTCTGTTCGTGATTCTCTGAAAGGAGGACATTTTAATGAATTTTTGGAATGCCTGGAGGACGGAGGAAACCATGTTAAAAAAGAGGACATGTCCTCCTTTTGGAGGACATCTGGTCACCCTAACTAACACAATAATCAGTAATATCTCAACTTGTTTTAGACTAAGTAAATTTGTCTCAGGGCACTGCTTTAGTCAAGAGCATCATCAAGAACACAATACGCATCCAAACAGAGGAAAGTTGTTCACAACGCACAAAATTCAAATGTCAAGCCGGTGTGTGATCTGTTAACAAAGGTATTACGTAAGCAACTTCAGGTTTTTCTTGTGTGCTACAATTTTGAGATCACATAAAATATTTGATGGAATTACAGCATACACTGTGTCTTAAGGTAGAGCAGACTGAACAAAATTTAAGAAGTGTGAGATCGGCGCTTGGTTGGCGCTGACCCGACACAGACTGACACCAGAGGCACGGGCAAAATAAACAAAAAGATTTATTTTTCTTCTTCAGCTGTGGGGCACGGCTTACCCGTGAACCCCACAGGCACAACACAGTCCCAAAATACAAAGAAAAATCACCCCAAATCACACTCTTCTTTCCACTCCTCCCAGGGCAGCTTCGTCCACCTCCTCCCGAGTCTGGCGCCCTGAGTAGTGGCTGCAGGCTCCTCTTATAGCCGCACCCGCCCAGACAGGCTCGTTACACCGTACAGCTCTATGCAGCTCCCCCGGCGGAGGCCACGGAGCCCAACCAAGATGAGCTCCGGCGTTCCACGAACGTGGCCCCGACACAACCCAGGGGGGCTGCCAACAAAGGTTCCGAGGGACGTAGCGTGGCTCCCTTGGCTGACAAAGGGGTGTCCCGGCCGTCCGCCACAGTGCCCTTCTCTCAGCTGAGCCCCGTGGGGCACAGTGGCTCATCCCTCAAAGGTTGATCTCCTCCAGGATGGGAAGTCGGCATCCTCCTGTCCACAGCTCTGTCCTGCAATAACAAAAGCACAAGAGCGAGGTGCTTCCCCGACGCCCGCGTCCTCCAGGCGTCCTCCACGGGCAACACCTCCAGCCGTGGCCACAGCGGTTGTACTCAAAGCAACGCCGCTCCCCTCTGGTGCGATCCCTGTGGGACCGGAAACAAGATGGGAAGTCCTGCCCCGATGTCCGCCCAGCTGAGGGTGGATGGTGGTTCCGCCCCGCCTCATTGCAGCCCTCCACTGTCTGCGAGCAGACTGGCTTATCCTGCGCACTGTTTGGAGGCCACTTCTTTTTCCGTGGTCTCTTCTTGTTCTGGAGTGCACCGATGGTCTGAGTCCCCTTATGGGAAGAAGAGGGACCCCGTACCGTCTGCACCCCTTTGGACACCCGCGACTCCAATGCCGGCAGTGGAGGCAGGGCTGTTTGGCAGCCGATATCAAGCAGCTGCCTCCCTGCACACTCCTCTGCCACGCCTCATTGCGGCTGCGTCTCTTGTCGGAGGTGTGGCCATGCGGCACGCAGACCCAATCAATACCGCAGCCCTTTCGGTCACCTCTCCCATATACTCTATGGTACAGGTGTCACTCACCTGTACCGCCGCATCAGTACGGCCAGAGAATCCAGCATCACGCCTCCTCAGCCATTGTTTTACAGCCCTTAGGGGTGCACCGACCTTACTCAGGGAGGGTACACATGGGTGGCTAACAGGCAGCATGTTCTGTATATATAATGAGTCCTCAGGCAATGGTAGTGGGCAGGAGAACCAGCACAAGTGAGTGAAAGGTGCAACTTTGGTTGAAGTCTGTCATGTTCATCCAGAATGTTAGAGTGCAGGTCACAGAGCAAATGACAGAGATACCAGATTATCTAGTAGGAGAGAGCAAGAGAGAGAGGGAGACTGTGAGAGATGCCAGGGACATTAGGCAAGAGGCCATAAGATCTCCAGGTGACAACAAGACGCAGCTAGCTGGAGGAGCTGCAAAGAGGTTAGCCATTCATGTATGAGTCAAGGGAGGACTTGAAGGAGGAAAGTATGGTTATGCCCACTTGCTCGGGGGCCACAGACCATTGTCTCTCCAACAGATCAGGCAGCTGAGAGACCCCACTGGAGGCCCAGCCTCTTTTAGAAGGGAACCCAGGGTCTAAAACAGGGTGTTTTTGTGTCTCATGCAATCTGGTGTCACTGGAACAAAACTAAAACTGCTAGAATTAACTAAAAGAGACTCCAGAGAGTCAGGTCATATAGTTATAATGAAATATAGAAATCGTAATACTTTATACTAAGCTGTGACATAAATTACCAAGGGCAGACATACATGAAGCAGGCACCTCGACTCTGAACAATTGTAGTAATAGGTACTTAATATATGTATAATCCTGTGTTGTTTGTTGCTAAACAGATTGAATAAGTAACCACACTGCATTTGAAACACATGCGAAGAACCAAAACTGATATGCCATTTAAGGTAATCAAACTAAATCATACTGTCATTGTGAAAGAATGGTGAGAAATTGAGAAGCTGATTGCCACTTACAGGATGAGGTTAGAAAGAAATAATGCTTGAGCAGAGTGACAAATATCATTGTGGGAACAGTGTAGATATAAATAGATCAGGACCCGTGATATAATATTTCACAGAAACATTATATAACAGCAGTGCACCGTCTCCATCCCTGGTAAAAATCTTTTTGTCAGCTGATTGTCAAAGAAACAGCTGCACTCTGGCAGTAAACTAACATATTAAAGCTCTTTGTTCATTATTATTATTTTAATCACTGTTACAATCAAAAAAGATCTTATGAGGTTTCGTACACAATGTAGGATCTTCATCAGTAGTCTTTCAATAAAGACACATATGATGTTCTGAGAAATTATTGTTTTTTAAATTCTGTGTTTATGCAAGTTTACATTTTTTTGATGTTTCAAATGCTTAAACATTAGTCAAGAATTGTTCATTTATTAAAATGTTTATTGCATTGAAATCCTACAATATCCAAAGATAAGCCATTTCCAAGTACTACACTACTGTAGAATCAAAGCAATCATATGAATATTACATTTGTGTGGGTTCCATTTTAAGATATTGTCTTTTTTTCCAACTGTGAGGACAGCACTACTGCTTGCCAAATGTCAATTAAAGTGCAACACTAGATCTTAAAGTCGTGTACTGTATTACCTAAAGGTTTACCAAATACTAGGCTGACCTGCCTTTTAAGGCGACCGACTTTGAAGTTGACCACTTCTTAAGGCAATTCAATATGTAGATCAATTTGATATTTTATACAAACTCATTAATTTGGTTATATTGCATTTGAGCGGTATTACTTTAATACTCATAGTTTCTGTTATTTTTGTGATGAAATTTAAACTTTTTTTCTATATTGAGGTCGCCCTTTTGAACCCCCCTGATATTTACTACGCGGTGAGGCATTTGTACTCCATCAACATTAATTATTTCCAGAGACATAATTTTGTCTATTTTTCCAGCGCATCGCACACAAAAGCAAGGGAACGATGGGAGCACCAGAACTCATATCATGTCGCTTCGTACCGCAAGCTGCAAGTAGTAAGTCTGTGATAAGCGGAATACTGCTACGCTTTCCACTCTCGGGACGCAAGGACAATCCTGACCGCTTTTATATGGTAAGAAAGAAGAAGAAGATATCGCACAGTCTGGAGTAGAAAATCATCTTTTACCTGGAAAAACGAAACTACAAATCCCATCGTGCATTGCAAAATGGACGGGGTGTGTGTGAAACTCCGCGCCTGCGTAGCACTCACGGGACGGAAGGACAATCCCGACTGCTTTTATATAGAAGGATTACATATTATATTGTATATTGCACCTGTTTTTTTATTATATCGGATATTTTTCAGTTGCTTCTGTATTGATTTTTTCAAAGATCACATTTCATGTAACATTTTCTGTCACGTTTCATTCACGTGAAGTTGTCCTTTGTCGTTTTCCATTCCTCACTTGAGATCTCTGTTGTTGTAATTAGGGGGTTTATATAGTGCGTTCCACTGGATTTATTTAATTTTAATCAAATGACTGCTTCTTCCATAAAACTAGCAGATATAGAGGAAATACACTCACTGGAAAACCACTGTATAGAGTATTTTATGTTTGACCATCCATCTAATCAACCAATCACTTCCATTTCTTGATTTGAAGAATAATGTGTGTCTTTCAAATCAAAATCGGCTTAAGTTAGCCTTGCAAAAATGCTGTGTTTTTGTATTTAGTAGAATAATCAATTAATGTTGCTTGAAATAACAGATGTTACGGTTAAATAACGGTTTGCCCAGTTGAGATGTTTAATTGTCAATAACTGGTGACTAATGTAAATGCAAACTCCAACACTTATTTTGACAACGTAGATAAAAATAAATCAGAAAGAGAGAGACAGAATACATGATCATAAAACTAACCAATGGATAAAAAAATTAGGTACTTAAGTTGTCCTGCTGCAGGAGTTGAGAAAAGGTTTGATACCGTAAAAAAGACACAGTTAAACTGCTAGAAACAAATGCTTTTCAGTATTTCATTAGCACCATTAATCTACCCATCCTTTCTTTCAGACACACAGCTGGGTAATAGTGAGAGGTCAAACATTTCTTTCATAACCAACACTTTCTTCCATTAAAAGAAACGACTGATTTACCAGTTACAATGATGCTAAAAACAGAGTATAGGAACAACTCAATTAATAAATGAAATTATGAAATGTTAACAGGTATTCAGCTATTTGAATGTCTTATAATGCATTGTAACCATATACAAACTAGTTAACACGATAGTAACTATTTAAGCCACAACCATAATTCTTCATTTTTTAGGGCAATGGCTTGTTTCTAAATATCAACATGCACACCTCATGATTGGATTTACAATTGAACTGCCACCTAAATTAACACACTGATATATCTTAACATTTTTTAAGACGTGCATAGTAATTGGGTAGAGCTGCTACCTCATGTATTCAAATCCTGCATATGGTTATTGTCAACATTGTGTTTGCATATCCTGCGGTGGGCTGGCGCCCTGCCCGGGGTTTGTTTCCTGCCTTGTGCCCTGTGTTGACTAGGATTGGCTCCAGCAGACCCCCATCACCCTGTAGTTAGGATATACAGTTAGGTCCATAAATATTTGGACAGAGACAACTTTTTTCTAATTTTGGTTCTGTACATTACCACAATGAATTTTAAATGAAACAACTCAGATGCAGTTGAAGTGCAGACTTTCAGCTTTAATTCAGTGGGGTGAACAAAACGATTGCGTAAAAATGTGAGGCAACTAAAGCATTTTATTTAACACAATCCCTCCATGTCAGGGGCTCGAAAGTAATTGGACAAATTAAATAACTGGAAATCCAATGTTCATTTCTAATACTCTGTTGAAAACCCATTGCTGGCAATGCCAGCCTGAAGTCTTGAACTCGTGGACGTCACCAGATGCTGGGTTTCCTCCTTTTTAATGCTCTGCCAGGCCTTTACTGCAGCGGCTTTACTTTCAGTTGCTGTTTGTTTGTGGGCCTTTCTGTCTGAAGTTTAGTCTTCAACAAGTGAAATGCCTGCTCAGTTGGGTTAAGATCAGGTGACTGACTTGGCCATTCAAGAATTTTCCACTTCTTTGCTTTAATAAACTCCTGGGTTGCTTTGGCTGTATGTTTTGGGTCATTGTCCATCTATATCATGAAACGCCCGCCGCCCAATCAATTTGAGTGCATTTAGCTGGATTTGAGCAGACAGTATATCTCTGAACACCTCAGAATTCATTTGGCTGCTTCTGTCCTGTGTCACATCATCAATAAACACTAGTGTTCCAGTGCCACCGGCAGCCATGCACGCCCAAGCCATCACACTGCCTGCCTCCACCGTGTTTTACAGATGATGTGCTATGCTTTGGATAATGAGCTGTTCCTCGCCTTCTCCATACTTTTTTCTTGCCATCATTCTGGTAGAGGTTGATCTTGGTTTCATCTGTCCAAAGAATGTTTTTCCAGAACTGTGCTGGCTTTTTGAGATGTTCTTTAGCAAAGTCCAATCTAGCCTTTCTATTCTTGAGGCTTATGAGTGGCTGGCACCTTGCAGTGCACCCTCTGGATTTACTTTCATGCAGTCTTCTCTTTATGGTAGACTTGGATATCGAGATGCCGACCCCATGCAGAGTGTTGTTCACTTGGTTGGCTGTTGTGAAGGGGTTTCTCTTCACCATGGAAATGATTCTGCGATCATCCACCACTGTTGTCTTCCGTGGACGTCCAGGTCTTTTTGCGTTGCTGAGTTCACCAGTGCTTGCTTTCTTTCTCAGGATGTATCAAACTGTAGATTTTGCAACTCGTAATATTGTAGCAATTTCTCGGATCGTTTTTTTTCTGTTTTTGCAGCTTAAGGATGGCTTCTTTCACCTGCATGGAGAGCTCCTTTGACCGCATGTTGTCTGTTCACAGCAAAATCTTCAACATGCAAGCAGCACACCTCAAATCAACTCCAGGCCTTTTATCTGCTTAATTGATAAGACATAACGACGGACTTGCACACACCTGCCCAAGAAATAGCTTTTGAGTCAATTGACCAATTACTTTTGAGCCCCTCAAATGAAGGGATTGTGTTAAAAAAATGCTTTAGTTGCCTCACATTTTTATGCAATCGTTTTGTTCAACCCACTGAATTAAAGCTGAAAGTCTGCACTTCAATTGCATTTGAGGTGTTTCATTTAAAATTCATTGTGGTAATGTACAGAACCAAAATTAGAAAAAAGTTGTCCAAATATTTATGGACCTAACTGTAGTGGGTTGGATAATGGATGGATGGATGTTTGCATGTCTTACATAGGTTCTGCTGTGGTTACTATTGTTTTCATCCCACATCACCAGAAATGTGCTGATGAGATAAACTGGTAACTGTAAATTTGACCATTGTGAGTATGAGTGTACTCAGGGTCCCTGTGATGCACTGAAAACTTGTCCAAAGTTGTTTCCAGCCTTGTGACAACCATTCATCATAAATCCAGTGTCTTCAGATCAGATCCTAGCTACAGTCTGTGAGGAGACTGCATATTCTCGCCAAGTCTTCATGACTTTTTCCTGTATATTTTTCTATGTCCCTCTCAAATCAGAAATATATGCAGGTTAGATTACTTACAATTTTATTTGGTCCTGTGGGTATGTGTATGTGAGTGGGCCCTGCGTTAGACTGGCATACCCACCCAGGGTTAGTTCCTGCCTTGCACTGGAAGTTGCCAGGATAGGCGACTCTCTGCAAACATGATTGGGACTAAGTGTGTTTGAAAATGCTATGTTATATCCTGGTTTACAGCACACTATGAAAATGTCATACATTTGATAAATTGTTATGTATTACTTTTTTTTTATTCATTTGTGATAAAAAAATTACATTTTCTGTAATAAATTATTCTTTGGTGTTGTATTTGGAGTTTTAGAATACATAGATTCCAAATATATCTTTATATCCAAGTTATAAAATGATTTTAATTTCATTGATTTAATGTTTTATGTTTGGTTTACACTGACAAAATTTTGGGCACCACTATTTTAAATGTTTACCGGGTCATCCACGTGATCACGACTGTCATAATTTGTGATGGCATTATATATTCTAGTATAAATATGGTAGAATTGACTTGTTCACTATCTTTTGGTGAATATTCTTTACAACAAAGCTTTCTTAGCGTTAGTCATATTTATCTGCAGGACTTTTCAGTATTGACCTTCCTACTTCCCTTGACCATTACTGTTCCCATTTCTGATTTTGATCTTGGATTACCCCTGACAACAACCTCTCTTTTCTCCTCAAAGCGATCATCTCCTGGTCCTTATCCTCATGCTCACAATAATAATTGCTGGGCTTTCCTATATTACCCTTAACATAAAGTACATTTAAATACTAGCTATTCTGATTCAGTGACCACTTCAAAAGACTTTTTGGTCAGATCCTTTCTCTCTTCATGTGATGCTGACATACTATGCCATGCCTTCATTATCTTTTGAATGGATTACAACAACCTATGAAATGGTCATCCTGTCCATCTTGAATTAAAATAAGCTCAAATGTTGCTGCATGTGTTCTGAAAAAGCTACTCTTCTTCTTGGCAGAACAATATCAACTTATATTTTTCAGTTGCATTAAGTTCAAAAGACTCCTTCTACTTATAAAGCTGTTAATTTAAACCCCCCAGGTTGTCCGTCATCATCATCTGCATTTTCACAGTCAACCAGATAGTTGTGATCCCCTGAGATTGGCTTTCTCACAATTCTATAAAACTGGTTTTGCAAATCCTGCTGAAAGCTCATTCAGCCTTGTGATTCTGACAGTCAATTAAGTTTATTATTCTTACTGTATTTTACTCCTCTGTAACAACTGTAGCAATCCATACACCACCATACTGTCATCACAGGCTGTTTATGTACTCCACAGTACTACTGTTATTCTTTATTGGTCTGATATTGGTCTATCAGACCATTTTCTCTTACTGTTTAATATTGAAATAATGATAGAAAATATTCACGAGAAGCATATTGTTAAAAAACGCTTCTTTGATTCATCAGCAGCTTCAAAATTTACAAACATTCTAAACAACCAGTCCATTTGTAATGCTTACTACAATAATGAGAATAATGTAAATAGTAAGGTGGAAAATTTTAATACTAAGGTGAGAGCTGCTGCTGACATAGTCGCACCTGAAAAGATCTTCTAGCACTGTTATACCATGGAAGACCCAAAGAGTGTCTGATCTAAAGAGAACATGCCGGAGAGCTGAGCGTAAATGGAGAAAAACTAAACTGATTATCCACTATGAGATATTGAAGGTTAAAATAACAGAATACAACAACATAGTCCGTCTTGAGAGGCAGTGCTATTTCTCTAGAATTATAAATAACAATGCTAGTAATCCCAGAGTCTTATTCTCTACGATTGATCGTCTGCTAAATCCAGGTCACTCAAAGGAATGCCTCCAAAATACTTCCAGTGAAACTTGTGAGGCTTTTGCTGTATTTTTAGTCAAAAAATTAATGATATTAGAAATAATATAGTATATCTCCCCAATACTGATCCCCTTAAACCCCGGTACTCCATTATAAACAAATTAAATTCTTTCACTAGGATAGACTTACCTGATTTATATAAAATAATTTCTCAAGTGAGACCCTCCACCTGTTTCCTTGTCCCAATGCCAACAAGTTTTTTCAAAGAAGTATCAGGCGTGTTAATTGATAGTATTCTTGACATAGTAAACTCGTCATTACATACGGGGGTCTTCCCAGACTGTCTTAAGACCACTGTAGTTAAACCCCTGCTCAAGAAAAATAATCTTGACTCCTCTGCTTTTGAAAATATTAGACCTATTTCTAACCTGCCTTTCTTAAGTAAAATCATAGAGAAGTTGTCATTATGCAGCTAAATGACCATCTCAATAAGCCTGCTATTCTTGATAAGTTTCAGTCGGGTTTCAGAACAAATCACAGTACAGAAACTGCACTTCCATCCATCCATCCATCCATCCTCTTCCGCTTATCCGGGATCGGGTCGCGGGGGTAGCAGCTTAAGCAGAGAAGCCCAGACTTCCCTCTCCCCGGCCACTTCTTCCAGCTCTTCCGGGAGAATCCCAAGGCGTTCCCAGGCCAGCCGGGAGACATAGTCCCTCCAGCGTGTCCTGGGTCTTCCCCGGGGCCTCCTCCCGGCTGGACATGCCCGGAACACCTCACCAGGGAGGCCACCACCCAACTCACACTGCACCCGACCTCCTTGGCCCAGAAACGAGGGGATCCCCGGAAGGTATGCCCTCTAGCACCCCCTCCAGAGACTCCAAAAAGGGTGGATACTCCAAACTGCTGTTCGGCGCATACTCACAAACAACAGTCAGGACACTTCCCCTCACCCGAAGACGGAGGGAGGCCACCCTCTCGTCCACCGGGGTAAACCCCAATGCACAGGCTCCAAGTCGGGGGGCAATAAGTATGCCCACACCTGCTCGGCGCCTCTCACCTGGGGCAACTCCAGAGTGGTAGAGAGTCCAGCCCCTCTCAAGGAGATTGGTTCCAGAGTCCAAGCTGTGCGTCGAGGTGAGTCCGACTATATCTAGCCGGAACCTCTCGACTTCGCGCACTAGCTCACGCTCCTTCCCCTTCAGAGAGGTGACATTCCACGTCCCAAGAGCCAGTTTCTGTAGCCGAGGATCAGACCGCCAAGGTCCCCATCTTCGGCCACCATCCAACTCACACTGCACCCGACCTCCTTGGCCCCTCCCATAGGTGGTGAGCCCATGGGAAGGAGGACCCACGTTACCTCTTCGGGCTGTGCCCGGCCGAGCCCCATGGGTGCAGGCCCGGCCACCAGGTGCTCGCCATCGAGCCCCACCTCCAGGCCTGGCTCCAGAGGGGGGCCCCGGTGACCCGCGTCCGGGCAAGGGAAAACGTCATCCAAGGTTTTTGTTCTTCATCGGAGGTTTGTTGAACCGCTCTTTGTCTCATCCCTCACCTAGGACCAGTTTGCCTTGGGTGGCCCTGCCAGGGGCATAAAGCCCTGGACAACATAGCTCCTAGGATCATTGGGACACGCAAACCCCTCCACCACGATAGGGTGATGGTTCAAGGAGGGGAAACTGCACTTGTTAAAGTAGTAAATGACTTGTGGGTAAATGCAGACGGAGGCATTTATCTGTTCTCACCCTCTTAGATCTGAGTGCCGCATTTGATACCATTGATCACAATATTCTTAGAAATCACCATAGTCAATGGGTGGACCTATCTGCCAGTGTCTTAAATTGATCTGAATCCTACCTGGCAGGTAGAAAATTCTTTGTTAGTTGTGATAATTATACTTCAAAGACACAAGATATTCTATATGGTGTTCCACAAGGCTCTATCCTGGGTCCGCTGCTCTTTTCAATCTACATGCTTCTGTTAGGTCAGATTATCTCAGGGCATAACGTGAGCTACCACAGCTATGCTGATGACACACAGCTGTATTTATCAATAGCGCCTGATGACCCCGACTCTCTTGATTCACTGACAGAATGTCTCACTTGTGTTTCTGAATGGATGAATAGTAATTTTCTCAAACTAAATAAAGAGAAAACAGAAATTTTAGTGATTGACAATAATTGATATAATGAGGTTATCAGAAATAAACTTGATGCATTAGGATTAAAAGTCAAGACGGAGGTAAAGAATTTAGGGGTAACTATTGACTCTGACCTGAATTTTAAATCACATATTAATCAGATTACTAGGACAGCATTTTTT
The DNA here is from genome assembly GCA_026402145.1 of Polypterus bichir lapradei. Taxonomy (NCBI): domain Eukaryota; kingdom Metazoa; phylum Chordata; class Cladistia; order Polypteriformes; family Polypteridae; genus Polypterus; species Polypterus bichir. Next base: position 4,242,673 of record JANRMT010062800.1, read on the forward strand.
CACTTTAGAAATATAACAAAAGTTAGACCTCTTATAACATTGCAAGATGCTGAAAACTTAATTCACGCTTTTGTTTTCAGTCAACTAGATTACTGTAACGTACTCCTCTCAGGACTACCCAAAAAAGACATCAATCAATTGCAACGAGTGCAGAATGCAGCTGCTAGAATCTTAACTCGGAAATGAAAATCCGAACAAATTACCCCAGTTTTGATGTCACTACATTGGTTACCTGTGTCATTCAGAATTGACTTTAAAATACTGCTTATGGTTTACAAAGCCTTAAATAATCTCGCTCCATCTTATATTTCGGAAGGTCTTACACCTTACACTCCATATTGTAACCTTAGATCACGGGTGTTGAACTCCAGTCCTGGAGGGCTGCATTGGCTGCAGGTTTTCATTCTTGCCATCTTCTTAATTAGTGACCAGTTCTTTCTGCCAATTACTTCTTATAATTAACTTGACTCAGGTCCCTTAGTTGTTTCTTTTCCTTTAATTAGCAGCCAAACAATAATGAGATACAAAACAAGATGCCACATAACCGGCTCATATGTTCCCATCCCATATTATCTGAAAATAAAGAAAGGTGATGATCTCAGTAAGGTTGATCTCTCAGGTCACCAAAACATTTTGACAATGTTCTTGGAAAAAATAGAAAAACAACAGTTTTGGAAATGTCTGCTGTGGCAGAATAAGAGCAGCAACAAGCCATGGGATTAAAGAATGAGTTTAATTAACAGCAAAAATCGGCTTCTAATTAAGAAACTGGTTGGAGTGAAAGCGGTTGGAGTTTGAAGCCCCAATTTAGCTGACCAGCTACAGTATTGGCTCGTTTAACATCTCATTTTTGTTTGGCTGTCATTTAATGAAGAAAGGAATCAATTCAGAGGGCTGAACTCTTCTAACAGGGCTATTAAAGTGATGGGGAAAAAGTTAATTAGCAGTGAAAACTGGTCACTGATTAGGAAAAGGGTTAGAATGAAAACCTGCAGCCACTGCAGCCCTCCAGGCCTGGAGTTCGACACCCCTGCTTTAGATCTTCAAATGAGTGTCTACTTAGAATTCCAAGAGCTAAACTTAAAAGAAGTGGTGAGGCGGCCTTCTGCTGTTATGCACCTAAAATTTGGAATAGCTGACCGACAGAAATTTGCCAGACTAATACGGTAGAGCACTTTAAAAAACTGCTGAAAACACACTACTTTAATATGACTTTCTCATAGCTTCATCTTAGTTTAATCCTGATGCTCTGTACATTCAATTAATTATCATTATTATTCATGGTGGCTCCAAAATCCGTACTAACCCCTACTTTCTCTTCTGTTCTTTTTCCGGTTATCTGCACCACCACCACCTGATCAAAGCACCGTGATGCCCCTACATTGATGGATTAAAGGCCAGAAGTCCACATGACCTTCATCATCGAATTCTTCCATGAGAACCCTGAATACAATGACGACTGATTGAGCTCATTTATGTAGGGTAGAATGCCTAGAGGGGGCTGGCCGGTTGGTCTCATGGCCTGGAACCCCTGCAGATTTTATTTTTTTCTCCAGCCATCTAGAGTTTTTGTTTTTTCTGTTCTCCCTGGCAATCGGACCTTACTTTTATTCTAAGTTAATTAGTGTTCCCTAATTTTCATTCTTATTTATTTTGTCTTTTTTCTCTTTCTTCATCATGTAAAGCACTTTGAGCTGCATTATTTGTATGAAAATGTACTATATAAATAAATGTTGTTGTTGTATTCTTTAGCAGTACACTTTAACAAGTAATTGTAAGGACAAGTTATCCTTGTTTGTTTTGTAAACTGCCTTGTAATGGTGTAAGTCTGTTAATACTGATATACAATATAAACATTGATAATCCCACTAACAAAATAAAAATGTCAATTTAATATTTTACATATATTGGTTTACAGAATTTATGAGCTGATCAACTTAAACAAGAGGTTTACAATACATTCCTAGTAAAAGAAAAAAAGCAGATTTATTATATAATTGCATTTGAAAAACTATTACTAAAACATTTATTCTAAACAAGGTTAGGATCATTACGAAACTTTTCATAGAAAGCCATTGCTAAATTTCCAACCTAACCCAAAAATGTTCCAAAATAACTTCTGCATTTGATTAGTTTAGCTTAATGTCTTTGTATAAGTCCCATATCAAACATACGGACCTTTCTAATTTTCACTTTCCTGCTAGCTATGGAGAGTACCTTCAGATTCTAGCTGGCTTCTGGTACCATATCTTCTGTCATGATGTTCTGGATGCTAAACAAAAAATATTCATCTATTGTGAAACCTGTTTTGTCCAGGCTGGAGACATAAGGCGCTGTAATCTTTCATGAATTCATTGAGTCCCAAGCAGGAAACAACCTAGACAAAGGACACACAAACCTTAATATTCCTTAATGTATAGAATGGTGAACTTCATACAACTATGCTTAACAAAGACATTGCAACAGAAGGCACAAAAGTAGAGTCCCAGAAGATTAAACAATTTTGCCTGCGTCTAAAATGGATTTGGAACCTTGTGATTTCAAACACCATTCATTTGCTGCTGGAACACATTGTCTATGTCAAGAGGAATTTATTTTTTTACTCACTGCATTTTATATGTTTTATACCTGGTTAGGGGCGGCATGGTGGTGCAGTGGGTAGCGCTGCTGCCTCGCAGTTAGGAGACCTGGGTTCGCTTCCCGGGTCCACCCTGCATGGAGTTTGCATATTCTCACCGTGTCTGCGTGAGTTTCCTCCCACAGTCCAAAGACATGCAGGTTAGGTGCATTGGCGATCCTAAATTGTCCGTAGTGTGTGCTGGGTGTGTGTGTGCGCGCCCTGCGGTGTGCTGGCGCCCCGCCTGGGGTTTGCTTACTGCCTTGCACTCTGTGTTGGCTGGGATTGGCTCCAGCAGACCCCCGTGACCCTGTAGTTAGGATGTAGCGGGTTGGATAATGGATGGATGGATACCTGGTTAGTCATTGAGATTGGGCAGCACAGTGGTTAAACATCTGTCTATTAACATCTCTAGAGTATACAGCTGTGCTTGAAAGTTTGTGAACCCTTTAGAATTTTCTATATTTCTGCATAAATATGACCTAAAACATCATCAGATGTTCACTCAAGTCCTAAAAGTAGATAAAGAGAAACCAGTTAAACAAATGAGACAAAAATATTATACTTGGTCATTTATTTATTAAGGAAAATTATCAAATATTACATATTTGTGAGTGGCAAAAGTATGTGAACCTCACGGATGATCAGTTAGTCTGAAGGTGAAATTCGAGTCCGGTGTTTTCAATCAATGGGATGCCAATCAGGTGTGAGTGGGCACCCTGTGGTATTTAAAGAACAGGATCTATCAAAGTCTGCTCTTCACAACACATGTTTGTGGAAGTGTATCATGGCACGAAGGAAGGAGATTTCTGAGGACCTCAGAAAAAGAGTTGTTGATGCTCATCAGGCTGGAAAAGGTTACAAAACCATCTCTAAAGAGTTTGGACTCCACCAATCCACAGTCAGACAGATTGTGTACAAATGGAGGAAATTCAAGACCATTGTTACCCTCTCCAGGAGTGGTCGACCAACAAAGATCACTCCAAGAGCAAGGCGTGTAATAGTCAGTGAGGTCACAAAGGACCCCAGGGTAACTTCTAAGCTACTGAAGGCCTCTCTCACATTGGCTAATGTTCATGTTCATGAGTCCACCATCAGGAGAACACTCAACAACAATGGTGTGCATGGCAGAGTTGCAAGGAGAAAGCCACTGCTCTCCAAAAAAAAATTGCTGCTCGTCTGCAGTTTGCTAAAGATCACGTGGACAAACCAGAAGGCTATTGGAAGAATGTTTTGTGGATGGATGAGACCAAAATAGAACTTTTTGTTTTAAATGAAAAGCGTTATGTTTGGAGAAAGGAAAACGCTGCATTCCAGCATAAGAACCTTATCCCATCTGTGAAACATGGTGGTGGTAGTATCACGGTTTGGGCCTGTCTTGCTGCATCTGGGCCAGGACGGCTTGCCTTCATTGATGGAACAATGAATTCTGAATTATATCAGAGAATTCTAAAGGAAAATGTCAGGACATCTGTCCATGAACTGAATCTGAAGAGAAGGTGGGTCATGCAGCAAGACAACGACCCTAAGCACACAAGTCGTTCTACTAAAGAATGGTTAAAGAAGAATAAAGTGAATGTTTTGGAATGGCCAAGTCAAAGTCCTGGCCTTAATCCAATCGAAATGTTGTGGAAGGACCTGAAGCGAGCAGTTCATGTGAGGAAACCCACCAACATCCCAGAGTTGAAGCTGTTCTGTACGGAGGAATGGGCTAAAATTCCTCCAAGCCGGTGTGTAGGAAAGATCAAAAGTTACCGGAAATGTTTAGTTGGAGTTATTGGGGGGTCACACCAGATACTGAAAGCAAAGGTTCACATACTTTTGCCACTCACAAATATGTAATATTCGATCATTTAATAAATAAATGCCCAAGTATAATATTTTTGTCTCATTTATTTAACTGGTTTCTCTTTATCTACTTTTAGGACTTGAGTGAAAATCTGATGATGTTTTAGGTCATATTTATGCAGAAATATAGAAAATTCTAAAGGGTTCACAAACTTTCCAGCACAACTGTATGAGTATACTTCTGGGGTCTTACCCTTGATTCTAGGAAATGATGGGAAAGGGATATGATATAAATGAATTGTGAGTATTGTCATCAAGTGTCTGTAACGCGAGGTCACATGCTTTGGGAATACCCTATACTTAAATCATTTTGGGCAAACATTTTTGCATATCTGCCAGACAGCCTTGGGTTTAAAATCTCTTATAACGCATTAATGATGGTGTTTGGATTAATAACAGATGGCATTAAAATGTGCTATGAGAAACTGACTCTAATATCCAACACCACACTGCTAGTCTGAAGATTTATTTTGCTCAACCAAAAGAATGCTAATCCATCTTCTGTGACTCAGTGGGAAAATGATGTTCAATATTATCTCAAACTGGAATAATCATATTATCTTTAAGAGGGCCAATTCCAAAGTTTTCTGAAATATGTCAAAAAGTCATTAATATAATTCTAAAATAAGCATGGTGGGCTTACCTTTCTCATGCTATCTGTTGTTTCATCATATACCTATCTATCTATCTATCTATCTATCTATCTATCTATCTATCTATCTA
>JANRMT010062800.1:4247870-4305295 GCA_026402145.1 Polypterus bichir lapradei
CTATCTATCTATCTATCTATCTATCTATCTATCTATCTATCTATCTATCTATCTATCTATCTATCTATCTATCTATCTACTGTATAAAGAACTATTTGTAGATTGAGAGCATTCTCTTTTTTGTTTTTTTGGGTGTGGGGTGAATGCTGAGTTCTTTGCTTTGGATTAATTCTGAAGTATACTATTGTGTGTACTATGTTAATTTTATTTGATTTGAGTTGGATTCCGTTATGATGTTCTATTTCAAACAAAGGGGAACTCACATAAATATATACATAAACAGAGTCTGTGCTGTTTGCACAATTTCTCCCCAGTCTGTATGGCATTTTTCTGGGTGCTTCAGTTTACGTCTCTTAACCCAAAAACATAAGAACAATTTTGATGAGAACAGGTCCTTCAGCCCCAAGTACCTCAAATATTCTTATTCACCTAAACTCTTGCAAAATATCATGCAATCAAGTTTTGAAAGTCCTCAAAGTACAATATTACTAACTACCACTCTACTTGGTAGCTTATTCCATGTATCTACGGTTCTCTATGTGGAAACAAAACTTGAAAATGTCTGCAAAATGTACTTTTAAACAGTTTTCATTTCACTTCTGGTGTGCCAAAAAGTGTTTGAGATTAATCAACATTTAGGGGGAGAATGTGGAAGTGGTGCAGAGCTACAAGTACCTGTGGTTCACATAAGCAGCAAACTGGACAGGTCTATCAATATAGTTGTGCTGTATAAGAAGGGCCAGAATAGAATGCACTTCCTTAAGGAGACTATGTTTTTTAGATGTATGCAGCAAGCTGCTGAAAATGTTCTATCATTCTGTATTGTTCTACGCTGTGGTCTCCCAAGGAAGCAGCTTAAGCTCAGAAGATGCACAATGCTGAACAAATTTAGCAGGAAAGCCTGCTCCACCACAGGGCTAACCCTGGACACACTGGAAACTTGTGGATAGAGGAATAGAGGCAAAATTGGATGTCATCATGAAAAATCCCCTTCATCCCCTTCAGTAAGCACCCTGTAGGAGTACTTTTTGGCCACAGGATCATTCCACAATGGCGTGCTAAGAAGTGCCTCTGGGATAATTTCTGGACCCTGCTATCTGTCAAATCAATGCTTCCTCCCAACATCCCACACTAAATACTGATACTCTTTAAGTAGATTTTACAATTTCTGCACAATATTCATTTATTAATTTATTTATTGACTTATTGATTATTATTTGTTCTGTGAGTCTGTAAATTTGTTTTTATGTTTCACCTGCTGTATGTGTATAAATTTCCTCTCAGGATTAATAAGGTTTATCTAATCTACACTCACCTAAAGGATTATTAGGAACACCTGTTCAATTTCTCATTAATGCAATTATCTAATCAACCAATCACATGGCAGTTGCTTCAATGCATTTAGGGGTGTGGTCCTGGTCAAGACAATGTCCTGAACTCCAAACTGAATGTCAGAATGGGAAAGAAAGGTGATTTAAGCAATTTTGCGCGTGGCATGGTTGTTGGTGCCAGACGGGCCGGTCTGAGTATTTCACAATCTGCTCAGTTACTGGGATTTTCACACACAACCATTTCTAGGGTTTACAAAGAATGGTGTGAAAAGGGAAAAACATCCAGTATGCGGCAGTCCTGTGGGCGAAAATGCCTTGTTGATGCTAGAGGTCAGAGGAGAATGGGCCGACTGCTTCAAGCTGATAGAAGAGCAACTTTGACTGAAATAACCACTCGTTACAACCGAGGTATGCAGCAAAGCATTTGTGAAGCCACAACACGCACAACCTTGAGGCGGATGGGCTACAACAGCAGAAGACCCCACCGGGTACCACTCTTCTCCACTACAAATAGGAAAAAGAGGCTACAATTTGCACTAGCTCACCAAAATTGGACAGTTGAAGACTGGAAAAATGTTGCCTGGTCTGATGAGTCTCGATTTCTGTTGAGACATTCAAATGGTAGAGTCAGAATTTGGCGTAAACAGAATGAGAACATGGATCCATCATGCCTTGTTACCACTGTGCAGGTAACACAGGTGGTGGTGTAATGGTGTGGGGGATGTTTTCTTGGCACACTTTAGGCCCCTTAGTGCAAATTGGGCATCGTTTAAATGCCACGGGCTACCTGAGCATTGTTTCTAACCATGTCCATCCCTTCATGACCACCATGTACCCATCCTCTGATGGCTACTTCCAGCAGGATAATGCACCATGTCACAAAGCTTGAATCATTTCAAATTGGTTTCTTGAACATGACAATGAGTTCACTGTACTACAATGGCCCCCACAGTCACCAGATCTCAACCCAATAGAGCATCTTTGGGATGTGGTGGAACGGGAGCTTCGTGCCCTGGATGTGCATCCCACAAATCTCCATCAACTGCAAGATGCTATCCTATCAATATGGGCCAACATTTCTAAAGAATGCTTTCAGCACCTTGTTGAATCAATGCCACGTAGAATTAAGGCAGTTCTGAAGGCGAAAGGGGGTCAAACACCGTATTAGTATGGTGTTCCTAATAATCCTTTAGGTGAGTGTATATTCCTGTTGAAGAACCCATTTTAAAATAACTGCTTGAATCCATTGTACTAAAGACATGCAGGTTATGTGAGTTAGTCACTCTAAATTGTGCCTGTGAATGTTAGCGGGAATGTGCCTTGCAGTAGATTAGAAAGTATAGTGAAATTCTTGTGCCACAGTTGGGGGTCAGGGAAGTATACACAGGCAATAAGACAATAAATAGTAAATACATTAGTAGGAGCAACAGAAGAACTGCCCAATGTACATAGTGCAAAGTAGAACTGTACAGACTTGACTTGACTGCACAGTTTAACAGTATGGCAGTATGCATAAACCAACAGGTGGGTACAGCAGAGTACAGGTAAAACCAGGTTATTGACTGTTTAGTCACCTTTATGGACTGGGGGAAGAAGGAGTCCCTGAAGCGGGTGGAGCATGTGGTGGGGCTCTGGTAGTATTTACCAGAAGGCAGAACTGAAAACAGGGGATGAACCAGATGGCTGGCATCAGAAATGATGGATTTAATCCTCCTCATATATCAGGTGGAGTAGATGGTACAAAGCTTTGGAAGGTCAACAACAACATTTATTTATATAGCACATTTTCATACAAATAATGTAGCTCAAAGTGATTTACATGGTGAAGAAAAGAGAAAAAAGACAAGGTAAGAATTAAAATCAGAGAACACTAATTAACACAGAATAAAAGTAAGGTCCGATGGCCAGGGAGGACAGAAAAAACAAAAAAAAAAAAACTCCAGATGGCTGGAGAAAAAATAAAATCTGCAGGGGTTCTGAGGCCACGAGACCATCCAGCCCCCTCTGGGCATTCTACCTAACATAAATGATCAGTCCCCATTGTATTCAGGGTTCTCATGGAAGAACTTGATGATGACGGTCACATGGACTTCTGGCCTTTAATCCATCTATGTAGGGACATCATGGTGCTTTGATTAGGTGGTGGTGGCGCAGGTCCACAGAAAAACCAAAAATTTCAGATCCATTACAGGCAGTCCTTTGGTGGAGCTTGCAATTCTGACAAGTCAGGTTACCAAACACCATGATACATCCGGTCAGGATACTTTGAATGGTGCAGCAACAGATGTTCACTAGGATTTTGGTTCCCATCCCAAAGCTTTTTATCATCCCCAGGAATGATCTTTCCCTAAGTCCTTTTGAGGATGCAGGAGGTGTTGGCAGACCAAGACTGGTATCCTGGTCCAGGGCTGATTCCTGCTTTGTGCCCAATGCCCCTGGGATAGCCTCATTCTCCCTATGACCAAAAATTGGACTTAGCTGCTTTGAAAATGGTTTGTGGAATAGTCCTTGAGAAAAGTCCTGGTAACGCATTAGTGTTCACCATTGAGTTCTTCATTGTTTCCAAGTTGATGGTACCCACAAAAATCACTAATAAAAGTAACTGAACGAGTTGGGTTGCACCTGTTAAGTTTTAAACAGACAAAATGGTGCAATTCCTTCCAAGAATGTATTAAGACAGAGGGTAAAACTGGTAGTGTCTCCCAAGAAGGATAAATGACTTTCATTCACGGACAGGGTTTCTGCGAAGCGGTGCATACATTTTACGCAATTTTTTGAGGTTCACATGCCCGACGTGCATTTCATCACGCCTTCAGTGCTCACCAAAAAATTAAATTACCACGAAGAATAAATATATTATTTTGATTGGTTGGGTGGGTTTGACTATGGATTTAACACACCGTCAAATTTACACGGTGCTTTATTAAACCGCGCATTTGACGCTCTCAAATTTAACTGTCACCAGCCGGGACGATACACAGCAATTCGCGCATGCGCACTCGCACACACTCGCTCTCTCTCTCTCTCTCTCTCTCTCTGGCGTGTCGGCAGCCAAGTGCGCGCGGTGTCCCTCTCGCGCCCCTTCTGCCATTGGCCGCCGGCCTCTGCTACGTAATACAAGCCCGTTGTCGCTCCCTCTATTTCCGCGTTCGCCCTTCCCCCTCTCATAAAAAAAGGCTCGAAGAATACATAAATAATAAAATAAGGCAATTCGTTCGAACGCGCTAGTTATTTTTCTCCCTTCTGATACAAGAACACGCTGTTTTGAAAGCCTCCTGGGTTTGCAGTGTCTTTTGTCGGCTTGGCCGTGTCCTCGCCGGAGTCGGTCAGGCAAGCGGACGAGGGGAGGAGAGGAGAGGGGAGGCGTAGCGGAGAGAGCGCAGCTAGCTTTGGTTGCCAAGGAGACGAAGCTGCCGGCGTTGTTGAACCATTTTCTGCACTGATCCCAGGGGGCTAAACCTCCTTGTAACTTTTTAAAAAGAGAGGGAGTGAGACAATCTGTCTAATTATATCACACTGCCACGCGCGTTATCACTGCCATGACACTGGCTAAAACAAGGTGAGTGCTTTAGCCCGCAGTTTTAGCGCTAAAAGGCTGGGTAAAATTGGCATTCTCCTTTTAATTTCGCTGCCAAGAACCTACGGCCTTGAAAGTCTATTTGTAGGTGGAAAAAGTCATCTGTAAAGCTGTACTGTTTGAAAGAGTGACCAGAGATTAAATATACCGGAGAGGTAATGAGGGAGCGAGCTGTTTTATTAATTCGGCAGAAGTTCGCTGCGCGCAGCACCTGAGCAGTATTTTTACATCTTGGCAGCTGCTGTCGTGCTGGCACTGTTAAGATGCAAGAAGAAACTTAGGGCACTTGTTTATTGTTTAAATATTACAGACGGAATGTTTTTTATTTTGAAATATTTATAAAGTGAAACTTGTTTGTAGGATAGGATGATGTGATGGCATCTTAGTACTGCTTGCTGTCTGTCGGCGCTACAGCCTTGGACCTACTCAGTCTACTGTAAGTGTACTGCATCCATGTTCTCCCTGTGGATGTGTCATTTCCCTGGTGGCTGAAATCGACTTCCACATTCTAAAGAAGAGCACATATGGATAGATAGATAATATATTAATCCCAAGGGGAAATTCACATACTCCAGCAGCAGCATACTGATAAAAAAAAAAAAACAATATTAAATTAAAGAGTGATAAAAATGCAGGTAAAACAGACAATAACTTTGTATAATGTTAACGTTTACCCACCCCGGGTGGAACTGAAGAGTCACATAGTGTGGGGGAGGAACGATCTTCTCAGTCTGTCGGTGGAGCAGGATGGTGACAGCAGTCTGTCACTGAAGCTGCTCCTCTGTCCGGAGATGATCCTGTTCAGTGGATGCAGTGGATTCTCCATGATTGACAGGAGTCTGCTCAGCGCCAGTCAGACTGTCCAGCTCCGTGCCTACAATAGAGCCTGCCTTCCTCACCAGTTTGTCGAGGCATGAGGCGTCCTTCTTCTTTATGCTGCCTCCCCAGCACACCACCGCGTAGAAGAGGGCGCTCGCCACAACCGTCTGATAGAACATCTGCAGCAACTTATTGCAGGTGTTGAAGGACGCCAGCCTTCTAAGGAAGTATAGTCGGCTCTGTCCTCTCTGGCACAGATCATCAGTATTGGCAGTCCAGTCCAGTTTATCATCCAGCTGCACTCCCAGGTATTTATAGGTCTGTACCCTCTGCACACAGTCACCTCTGATGATCACAGGGTCCATGAGGGGCCTGGGCCTCCTAAAATCCACCACCAGCTCCTTGGTTTTGCTGGTGTTCAGGTATAAGTGGTTTGAGTTGCACCATTTAACAAAGTTCTTTGTCATTGGTGAAGGTATATGTGCTTTGTCTTGACTCATACTTGACTCAGACCAGCAACAAAAAAAAGTCATGTCCTGCAATTGAATAACAAGATCCCCTTTGATGTTTACATAGCATGGGGGATGCCATATGCCAGAAAACAGTTTCCTCACCCGTCTGTCCGTCCAACCATCCATCCATTTTCTAAACCTGCTTTATTCTGAACAGCGTTGTGGGGAAGCTGGAGATTAACCCAGCAAGGATAAGGTACAAGGCAGAAACAATCTCTGGACTGGGTGCCAGTCCATTACTGGGTGAACACACAATGACACACCACACGCACACACTAGAGCCAATTTAGCATCTACAGTCCTCCTAATCTGCATGTCTTTCATTTCTTTATCATGGCTGAACCTGTTGAAAGTATTTAAAAAATGTTTGTTCGCCACGCTGACAAGGCTGTCAATCTCAAAAAATCTATTTTCTGATTGCTTAATTGTCAGGGCCACATATATTATATAGTAGTTTACTTTACCTTGCAATGTGCTGTGCTTGGCCTGATTACACTGGTCTACGCAAAAAAAAAAACACTCTGGTTAAAAATTGTAGGTGTTCATTATAGACTTGGTGGTGCAAAATCCAAACTTGGCAATAGAATTGCTCCCTCACATTCAGTTTTTCAGAGATGAAGGATAAATAAAAAAAAAAATGCTATTTTTGAGAAAAAAGTTAATATATTTTTTAAATTAATTAGACTTGAAAAAAACATATATTACACATTGTTTTAAATATAATTGTCACTTACAAAAAGTAGTCTCTTGGTAGTTTTTTTTTTGTATCTTGTAATCCTTTGAAGGTGTTGCAATGACCAACAGATGTCTGCTAATGTAAACTCCTGCCACTCCACTTTAACATCTCCCAGGTTGAGTGAAGTCCTGGTAAATTTTTTCCCTATGTTCATCAAAGACTGCTTCCATTTCCTTTGGGGCTGGTAATCCAAATGAGAGTTTGTAGGAAATCGATTTTTAAAAATATGTTGTACCTAAATGCTAAGTTGGAAGAGAGAAACGTCTCAAATAGTTCTTAATAATTTTCAGCCTGATTTTTTTTTCTTCTATTAAAGGGTGTGTATTCTTTTACCATTTGCTTACCTGCTACCTGGCCAAGACAATGGAAGGATCCACATGGCATTACATATTGCTATACAAACCATATAAACAATAAATTTCTCTCTTCTGCATGATAAAAAGGCATTTTCCCAATCTTTTAAATATAAATTCTTGTCTAGTTTGGGTGAATAAGAAGAGGGAAAAGAAAATACTGATTTAGAACAAAAGATTTGAAGCAAATACACAATTTTGGGTTGCCTCCACCTCAGCTAATGTTAAGAGTGAGGATGATGGTCATTTATCAGCTCAAAATATATTTAAATAATTCTAAGAATTAATTAATTAATTAAAACAACTTAGCTAAGTTTTAAAAAGTCGATGTTTTGTTTCAAAAACAAGTTTTTTACTGAATCTGATATTTTGCGTAAGTAAATTATAATAGACAAGTTGCAATATCAGAAATGGATTCAGAAAACACCTAAATATATAAAGCACACTGATATCTTTACACAGGACCATTTTGGTGTAGACTAGTGTTATAAAATGATTTTTGGACAGGAGATGCCTACAAGGATATTCTGAGCATACCTTCTGATAAACTAGACATCATATGGTTCAGTAAAAAAATCTGTGCTGTAAGTGTTAGGAAATACTGAGGGAGTTGGACCTTTTCAGCTTAAACAAATGAAGACTAAGGAGATATCTACTAGTGTTGGAAATAATGCCAATACAAGCTGCTCCTTCAAAATAACATTTTCTTCAAGGGTACAACTCAAAGCTGAATAAGAATAAATAGGAATGCTACAAACTGCTTTTTCACTGGGAGAACTGTACATATTTGTAGTCTGTTGCTTAGCAATATGGTGAAAGGACTACCTTTATGGTCTTTAAGGCTTAAATAAATATTATTTTAGGAAAAACGGGTAAAATAAAGTTAGAGTAAAATAAAGTTATATCTATGATACCAGGATTGACTTTTCTTGTTAAATAAATTCTCTTGCCTGTACATACCTATACATACTTACATAAATCAGCTTTAAAAGTGTACCCTGGCAGAAAAATAATGCAGGGCACCAGCTCTTTCAGGATGGAATCATCAAGACTTCATATTCTGTAGTTTGCATAAACTTTGCTACATAAAATAGTTGCATCCCTTATCAGGGATCCGGTTTACATTTCAAATGTATATCGGAACCAAAAATAGGTGACACACAGTTAAGAACTATTCAAAAACTAAAGAAAAGGAACTATTTATTACTCCTCCGAAGGGCTACGTGCTGAATCATTAACCAGTATTTAAATACATATTTGGAGGCTTAAGTGTGTATAAGCATAGAAGAGTGTTGGAGGTATACTGGCTTTGTGGCATAGGAGAGAGTTATAACAGTTTCCAAGTGGTATTCTGTGAACTGTTTACCAGTGTCCTGAACAATTTCTCCTCCACAGGTGCATTGGTCAGTGAAGGATGTCATTAATGAGTTAGTGTATAATAAAACTTAAAATAAGCACTATTTACTTGCTTTTCTATGAGTATTTAACTTGCAAACATTTTTTCAGATTTCTCTGTTACCTCTGTCATCTCAGTGTATAATTTTGGTGGTTATTTGTATCAAGGTAAAAATGTAACTAATTTATGAAGATGATCCATCCCCATTCCATGGTTATTCAGGCTAGTCTTGTCCAACACTAGTTGATAAACAGTCTGTTATGGTGTTCACTAGGAGCAAGCTGAGTGGACCAAGTGGAGGTGATTACCCACCGGGCCAGGGGGTGGCGGGTGCTCTAAACCTATTTCTGTTATTTCTGCAGACCAAATACGGGAAAACCTGCCTGCTTTAACGTCACTTCCTGTTCCGGCGCCCAGACTGATATCACTTCCTGTTCCGGCGCCCAGACTGACGTCACTTGCTGTTCCAGCACCCAGACTGATGTCACTTCCTGTTCCAGTCAAATGACATCACTTCCGGTTTACAGCCTATAAAATCTCCATCTTGCCAAACTAGTTCAGTTCAATCTAGGAATTCAACCTGAGAACATCCTCTTGTTTCTTTAAACCTTTTGCAGCCAGGGACAATATATGGGTGGCTGCCCCAAACCTTTTTCAGTGTGTTGAGACTCATTCTTTCACATGGTACATTATCAATTGTTAAACCCTGTCAGACTCAATGAATCATTTGCACAATTAATGAACTGATCAAGGCTTGGTTGTTATGGTGTAAGAGCAGTTCAATCATTCCAAGACAACTACTGTTTAACCATGTTGAGTTGTTACCTTTTTATGTTGTGCTAGGTGCATGGTAAGTATCAGTGTGATCTATATGCAAAATCTTTCATATGCATAAATGCACATGATGATTTCTCATATATTTACAAGTATATACTTTGATTTACGGGCAGGACAGCAGGACTTTGGGTTATTTTGCCTCATCGTAGATCCAGCATCCTTCATTCAAATCCACCCTGTTTCTGCATGGCATTTGCACTGGAATTATGGTTTTTGTGTCACGTCACCAAAAATGTATAGGTTAGGTTCACTGGTAATTCCAAATAGGGCCTATGTGTGTGTAAATACGAGTGTGGGTGATTGTTGGAGTGGGCCCTGTAATTCTCCAGCACCTTTCCTAAACTGAATTAAGTTGGTTTGAGAATGTTATATGTGCTATTTTAATTTGGTACCTTGTCTTCTTTCTGAATTCTTGAATATTAGGTACTTGAAGGTGAAGTGCTACTTTTATGCCTTTTTTTTTAAATTAAACAGCTAAATTGTTGTATTTGCCTTGGTGTTCTGTGATACATTTACTAATTCTTTTTTTTTCTTGTTTAGCTATTCTTCCCCAATGACAGATGGCTAAAACCTGAACATTCAGTTCAGTGATGGGTTAAACTGATAAAGCAAAAAAACACTGGTGAGTTTTTTTTCAACACATTTTACGTTTTTAGATTTATGCATTGACAATTACTGAAGCTTTAAAGGATAATATGTGATATAGTCCTTCTTTAATATTATTTTGCAGTATATTGTATGTAATGTATTATGTAAACATTTAACTAGCCAAAAGGACTGAATGACCTTTACATTCTAGATTATAAGCATTCAGACTTTATTCACTCATACAGTATTATTTATTTTCTCTGACCATATAACACATTTTACTACCATCACTGTGATATATTGCAGAATGAAGCTTTGGGTGCACAATGTACATTTATCAACACAGTTATGCTACATTTGGAGAATTAAGAATATTTTAAATTGAGTAATAGACCACTGTAAGGATTGCCTACTTCACTAAGTTCCATCAACTTTTGTTTGAGTACAAACCAAATTAAACTCTTTTCAGACCTTTTTGAGCCTGTCAACTACTACAACATATAGTATGTTGATTCCAGACAGTCAACAGTGGGTCATTTAGAAATTATTCATTGACAGTGTGTATGAAATTAGCAATGTACTGTAGAACTAGTTACCACTGACTGATCTAATTATGAGACATTTATTTCTTTTGCTACAGCTGTACAGAATTAAAATTACTGAACAACTCTTTTCTTGCATAACAGTGAATGGGTGGAGATTTATTTGTTAAGCAGGTGAGGGTGTGAATAGAAAGCTCATTTGCTGGGAGAGGTGAGATTCTACTGCTTTATAAATCTAAAGGCATTGTTTGTAGCATTTCAACTTGACAAATTTCAAGTACTACGTATATTATTAAACTGAGCTAACTAAGAATAGTAGTTGTTACAGGGATTCATTCCATTCAGTTTCTTAATTAGAAGCAAATTCTTGCTGTTACTGAAACATATCTTATAATTAGTTTTGTTAACATATACTACTCAACATGGCTGTGAAGAAGAACAAAAAAAGTACACTCCTAAACTATTACATTTTTTGGAGAGTAACGACAGTAGAAAATGAAAAATGAGTTAACTTCCAAGTTCCATGAAGGACCGTCATTTATTTGATTTCTGTTTTCAAATTGGTTGTAGGGAAAACTTTGAAGTACCACTGCCAAGACTAAATGCCTCTAGGTTTTGAAGCAGCTAGTTAGAATGGCAAGAAAGGTATGTGAATCCTTTGGAATTACCTGGTTCACTGCATTAACTGGTTATAAAATGAAGCTAAGTCACAAGTATAGACAAATACAATATGCTTATGCAAATGCTGTAACACACAATTGTAATCTTTCATGTCTTTATTGAACACACCACCAGACATTAACACTGTGTTGTAGAAAAAGTAAATGAACCCTTGGATTTAACAAGTAGTCAAGCACTTCTGGCAGCTAGGAATCAGACATGCACAATATTGAGGAGGAATTTTGGACCATTCTTCTTTACAGAATTGCTTCAGTTCAGCCACTTTCTTAGGATGTCTGATGTGAATGGCTTTCTTGAGGCAATTTCATAGCCTCTGTATTGTGTTAAGATCTTGGCTCTGACTGGGCCAATCCAAAAGGAGGATTTTTTTTCTTTTTGCCATTCTGTAGTAGATTTACTTCCATGTTTACAGTTATTGTCCTAATGCATCAACCAACCTCTGTTGAACTTCAGTTGGCAGACAGCCATCCTGATATCCTCTAGGATACCTCCATAAACCTGCTAATTTATTTTCTCCTTGATGATGATAAGCTGTAAATGTCCTGAGGTAATGCATCAGCCTCAAATCATTGTGCTTCATCCACCATATTTTACTGTTGGAATGATGTTTTCATGTTGGTACGCTTTGCCATTTTTATGCCATGCATGCTGCTGTATATTCTTCATGAACATTATTTTCATCAGTCCCTAAAAAATTTTCCCATTGGCATTGTAGAGTTTCAAGATGGTCTTTGGCAGTAATATTTTTTTTGTTTTTGGAGAGCTGTGGCTTCCTCCTTGGTGTTTTTCCAGGATCAACACTATGCAAATTTATTGTTTTGTGTGTGGTATACTCATGAACAGATGTTAACCCATTCCAATGATTCATTCAAGCCTTTAGTTGTTACTCCAGGGTTCTTTTTTACTTAATTGAGTATTCTGAGTTGTGCTTTTTGAGTCAGCTTCGTTGGTGCTTACTTCTAGGTGGAACAGGCAAAATACTGAGTCATCACTTTAATTGTGGACTGTTGAATATCTAAACTCTTTGAAATTACTTTCCAGCTTTATACAAATCAACAGTTCTTGATTGTAGATCTTCTGAATATTTTTTCTGCAGCATGCTTCACATCAGCAAATGCTTTTGTTACTGATAAACTCAAAATATTTGTATGTGTCTTTTTTGATAGGTCAAAGTATCCCTAAACCACACTCCAATCTCATTTCATTGGTCAAACTCCATTTTTGCTAACTCCTGACTCCAGTTAGCTTTTGTTAAAGTCTTCAGCCTAGGGGTTCACATACGTTTACCAACCTACACCTGTGAATATTTGAATTTTGTATTCAATATGTACAAGAACAATACAATAATTTGTGTTATTAGATAAAACAGATTGTGTTTGTTTATTACTGTAATAGAGATGAAGATCAGGTCATATTTTATAACAAATTTATAATGCACATACATGTGAATATTTCCAAAGGGTTCACATACTTTTTTTCTTGACATTGTGTAACAGGAGCTTGCCTAGTCCATGACTATATTTACTGTTTTTTTCAGTGCTGCCAACAACCTATCAATATGACAATGCATTATAATATTAGGCAAACTTTATGAAATTGGTAGTCTCATAACATTAAAAATACCATGATTACACACAGTTAAGCTACCTAATGATTTTGTCTAACATCTTCTTTTGGTTAATGAGCATGGTCAATTAACTTTGAGAATCCCTTCTTTGCACAATTGCAAATTACCCTCTTTGACCTGCTGGGGTGCTCCTGAGCAATTCCTAACCCAGAATTATCAATAACAGTGAGTCAGAGACTTCTTTATAAAAGCCTGTAGAGACTAGATCAGGGACATTCGTGGACACACAGTGTTAATTATCCTACAGATATCAGTTAAGCTTATTTTATTTAGGAGGTTTAATTCAGTGTGTTTTTTTGTGTTGAGATTCAACTAGTTTTGTTCTGTGTTACACAACATCTTATGTTATATAATTTACCTGACAAGGATTCAGCAAAAGTCACACATTTAGCCAATTATGATGTGAACATCCATTCCAGAGACTGAGCTGGGTGCAAAATGTGGTCATTGGTTGAAAATGAGAGTCTTGGATTTCTGTAGTATCATTGGTAATTTTGGAAAAATAGGATAATCTTTCAGATTAGACTACAGTAGTATATTTAATAATCTGTGTCTTCATTATTTCATAGAGGATTGTTAATTTAGTCTCTCTCTCTATTTATGCTCAGCTTTATGGCACTGTTTTATTGAATTTCCACACTCCTTGTGTTTCCAATAGTGTTATAGCTGTATTATTTATTTTCTGACAAGTTTTTCAATGGCTGCTATGTTTACCATTTACATTCAATTATAGGTCTTACTATCTTCTTCACTGGACGTTAAAGAAAATGTAGTAATAATAACATATTCTGATATTCTGTTATTTAGTATCTAGGTCATATCCATGTTTAGCCCCTTCAAGATAACTTGGTCTGATGTGTGACCCCTTTATGTGTGTTCATCCATCCATCCATCCATTGTCCAACCTGCAATATCCTAACACAGGGTCACAGGGGTCTGTTGGAGCCAATCCCAGCCAGCACAGGGCGCAAGGCAGGAACAAATCCCTGAGCAAGGCGCCAGCCCACCGCAGGGCACACACACACACACCAAGCACACACTAGGGACAATTTTAGGATCGCCAGTGCACCTAAGCTGCATGTCTTTGGACTGTGGGAGGAAACCAGAGCACCCGGAGGAAACCCACACAGACACGGGGAGAACATGCAAACTCCACGCAGGGAGGACCCGGGAAATGAACCCAGGTATCCTAACTGCGAGGCAGCAGCGCTACCACTGCCTCATTGTGCTGCCCATGTGTGTTCATGCCATAGGCATATTAATATGTCAGTAGCCAAACAAAATGGAAATTAAATATATTACTATGAGAACTAGCAGAATTATTAAGAGTACCACCCATTGTATCTAAACAAAGCCATCGTGTTTTGAAAACTGTACTTGATAATAGCACACATAGCTGTGTGTGCATCATTGTAAGCCACTCATGAGGTGTTTGTGGTTGGTCAACAGAGTCATAAGGCATGGCTTCAGTAGGTAACCCCATTGACATATAGATTAAAACAGTTTGACGGCTATATCATTAATAAATTCAATTGCTTTGACAAGCCTATAATTCTTTCTGTGAAGTTAGCTGAATCTCACAATTCTAAATGGTAACATAACTGCTCTATAGCATTAAGTTCTGTCTTCCATTGCGCTCTGAGGACACCCTGTTAAGCAATGAACACTTCTAATTACAGTACATGTTAGCTGCACATTGATAGAATAATATTTTTTTCTGTTTATGAACAAATTAGATGGAGCCTTGATGCATATGTGTGTGCAGTCTATAACACTGATCACATTGGGTGTGTAGCCAATCTCATTAAATCACTGCTTTTGTCTAACTTGCCATTGCCTGCCATAGAGGAACTGGTTTTAATCTGGCTGTGGTGTAATTGTGCAGTACAGTATGATGTGTAACATGTGGTTCATAGAAAGCTGAGTTATTTCAGACCTGTCACCAGTCTCTCACTGAAATAGTCCCTAACTTATGTGACAAATAATGCCAAAAGACATGATAAAGGTTTGGGGCAGCCTCACATATATTGTATCCTGGGTGCTTAAATTGAAATGATACATGATTGAACAGAGATGTTCACAAGACTGAGTCCAAAACAGAACTGATCAAAGACAAGAAAGATGGCCGCTTTAAAGGCCCAGTCAGGAAGTGACATCATCTTTAGGGCTGGAACCAGAAGTGATGTTGTCGGGACCGGAAGTGATGTCATCTCTAGAGGCCGGACCCGGAAGTGATGTTATCGAGGGTGCCGGAACCTGGTATGATTTCCCGGGAACAGTTTGCAAGTAACTGAGAAAGACAGTCAGTACACTCTGCCATCCCCTGGTTGGTGGTGGTATTACAATTACTCAGGCCATTTAGCTGCCTCGTATTCGTACATGTGTGACACTAAAAAAAAAAACAAAGACAAGTGCAGAGACGCCACAGCTTCTGTTTTTAAGTCTTATCAGTTTAGGTCCTAAAATGTTGCAATACTATAGCAGAATTGGACTGGATAATCGAGAACATTCAATCACCCATTCATCATTCTCAGCTAGCAGATCTGTAAGATTTCTGAAATGTTGCTGTGTCTGAAGTGCACCCAAGTCATGCAAAAATTGAAGACAAGATGCTGCTATACTTGGTTAAGGCTGGAAGCCTTTTAATATAAATTTCAGTAATTAGAGAATGATTGCATGCGTTGACTGATTGATGAAATGGGTGATTAATTTTGTAGGTCACCTGTTTTCCAATAGACAACATACGGCCAGTGTTTCTGCAAGTAGAAAATAAAGCCCAAAAATGTTTTTGTTATAGACCTCTTTATCTTTATTGACTAAACCACTCTTAAACTTAAAACTTAATTTGCAAATAATTTTTGAAAAAGGTGTTATATTTGTAATAATTTTATGTTTTAAGATTATGTTCCAAAGGAGTCTGCATAGTATTGTAAATATAACCAAGCACAATATAAATTAAAATTGTAATTTATATAAATGACAAACAATATCTGGCTACATTTGTAATTTACACGTATACTACAAACAGCCATGTGCAGGTGTAAAAGCCCATTTGTAGTTTTGAAAATATCAGAACTGCATAAGTATTGATGAATATCAAAGCACATAAATTAAATAATCACCTAAATTTGCTTTTATGAACAGAAAGTTGCTCATGTTTCATGAATGAGACTCAATGTAATAAACTTTTCTCTGACAGGCAACAGAAATTTGACTTTTTTCCCTTAACAATTTCTCCACAGCTTTGTCTTTATTTGCAAAACACAAAATAGCAAACAAGAATGATACAAAAAGGAAATAAACATATGTGTTTTGCTTAACACCATTTGCCTGATAGATAGATACTTTATTAATCCCAAGGGGAAATTCAAATAATCCAGCAGATAATGCCTAAAGATAATGTACAATGTTTTTCTGTCATTTTAACCTATTCCATCACTATATGACAAAACAACAGCAAATAGTTTAGATAAGCATTGTAGCCTATGGATATCTATCCATCCATTTTCCAACCCGTTGAATCCGAACACAGGGTCACGGGGGTGTGTTGGAGCCAATCCCAGCCAACACAGGGCACAAGGCAGGAACCAATCCCGGGCAGGGCGCCAACCCACCGCAGGCCTATGGATATACAATGTGTTAAAATGGTCTGGCTATTTTGTCATGCCATGCTTGCATTTCTTTAGTTATTCATTTAGATGTGCAGTCAGAAGGTGGATATTGTGCAGCCTCATCTGTGCATCTGCTGGTGCTGTTAGGCAGATTTGTTGATTCGGGTGTTTTAATTTGTGAAATCTGCATCTCCTGTGGCTCTTTGTTATGAACTGTCTTAGTCCTTTTGACGGGGTGTTATGCACCAATTACTTCAAATGCATATTTTACAGTTCATATTTTCATGAATATAGCTGCCAATTCTTTTAAGCTTACATCATCTCCTATCATATCATTGTAACACTGAACAACATAAAGCACACACAGTACCTGTGACAATGTATCTTTCATGTTTACCATTTGTCCATTGATGCAGTTGAATTCCAATGTATAATCTGAAGCTACAGTAAAGAAAGTTTTTTTTTCCTTGTATCAGGATAAGTTTATTTTTAAAAAAGATGTATGTTTATTTTTTAAACGTGCAATGTGCTCTGTGCAAGTGCAACACATATTTATATGTCTTGTAGGTTTTTTAGGAGAGTTTTTGACTGTAAATGGTTCATTGTAAACAGAAGCTTGCTCTGTGTTGGACCAGGCTAATGAGAGCTCCTCCAATCTTTGAAGCTCAAAATCACCGTTCCTAGTTTGAGTGCCGCCTTCATGAGGCATGGATAAGTTTAGAAATATGACACTCAGTGAGCCTTCTAATTATTCCCACCCAGTTTTAAGCAAAATTTACTCCTGGTTGTCTCCAGACATATATATTATACATCTGGTTTCAGTGAAACTATTGTATTTGAGATAAACTGTAGAATGCTATATTCATCTTATACTATGTGTTTCATTTGATGGACTTCATCATGCTTTTATCATATCTTTCTTAAATTCTTTCCTGTAAATTTCAGATTCACCCCAACACAAATCTCATTTTTTTATTATATTGTAATCTATATCATGTGTTCAATCATTGTTTTACATTTGATATTATTTGGCAAGGTTACTAAAACAGACGCAACTTAAGTTACAAAATGATATATTTTTGAATTTTAATGAGTTAACGTGGTTGAGGTTATGTATGCTGTACACTATAATGCAAAAAGAATTTCTCTCTGTAGTCTTTGTTCAGCATAAAGAATAAACATAGGATGGCTCCAAAGATCTCCAGCCATATCATATACTAATATTAATCATAGTAATAAAAAACATCTTTTTTCTAATAAGATCCACATTGTAACCCCAAAAGAGAGGTTATACCTAATGAAAACAAGAGGTTGTTTTGATTTGAAGAATTTCTGAAAGCACACAGTTGTGTGGACTTTGTCTGCTCCATGTCCATGTGGCTTATTTCTGAGTATTTTGTTTTAGTGCCATGTCACAAAAAGTGCTAGTTTAATTGCTGACTACAGATTGACCAATTTGTATGTGACTATGAGCATGTGAATATACCTGTTGTCTGATACATTGGTGTCCTGAGTTGTTGTAAGTTGTAATTATTCAGGTCAGTTTCATATAAATTGTAAAAGCGTATTGTCTGTAGTTTGTGTTACAATGAAATGTCCTCAAGCTTGCCGTCCTGCTAAGTTTAAGCAAGTTAAAAATATGTGATAGTAATATCATTAACATAGATGTCAAATAAACAAACTGTGAGAGACTTCTAAAAACCCAAAAAAAAATATCTGAATTAGCTTAAGGCACCCTAATTCGAGGTATTCATAAGAAATGTAATGATTTACTTCATGAGGTAGAAGTGCATAATAAACAAGAATAGTTTATTTATTTATTTGAAAGGTTAAAATGTGTGCTACAGTTTAAAACGTTTAAAGTCTAAATATTCTTGATTGTAATAGAACTTTGTCATTTTCACCTCCTTATCGAGGCCCATTGAGGGCTAGATGCCTAGTGAAGGATCAAAGATCAAAATATTGTATTCTTGATCATCCATCCATCCATTATCCAACCCGCTATATCCTATCTACATGGTCACGGGGGTCTGCTGGAGCCAATCCCAGCCAACACAGGGCACAAGGCAGAAAACAAACCCCGGGCAGGGTGCCAGCCCACCGCAGAGCACACACACACACACACACCAAGCACACACTAATGACAATTTAGGATCGCCAATGCACCTAACCTGCATGTCTTTGGACTGTGGCAACCTTAAAATATCCTAAAACAGCATTCCAAAAACCTATATTACCACCCCCTTTTTTTTCCAAAGATTGTTAAAAAGGAATAACTTTGACCGCTTGCATCCCATTAGGGGGTAAACCCCTGGGGGTGGTTGATGAGGCATACACAACTTCAAGTCCTTCTAATCCTTTTTGGCGGTCCAAAAATGGCCTACAAATTAGAGTTTTTAAGATCTAGAGGACTTTCTCATACCGGTGAGTCAGGGGAATCAAAAAAAAAAAAAAAAATGGAATGAGTTCAAATTGTTTATAAGTAATCCTTATGAAATGTATTACTGTATTTTTATTCTGAAATGTTTATCAGGCAATCCACATTATTGGAAGTTAAAATTGTGCTGGTTAAATAAATATGAGCATACTCTAAAGTTCAAAGTCTATGTGACGCTGCATCCAATATTTGTTAAATTCACTATGGAAACCAAAAGAGTATTTCATAATAATGTTAGCCTATAATTAATAATATTTAAGCTTTTTAAAAGATCAAAATGAATAACAAAGTAAAATCTTAATAGCAAATGAGTTAAACATCATACAGCAAACAGTAAGTTTTGCATCTTTGTATTTTCAATATTCTGTGTGTTACTTGGATTAGGATATTGTTATTGAATGTGGAAATAACATATACTGTATTTTTATACTTATTTGCCAAAGTCTCTTAAAAGCAGTAGTGATGCAAGCATCCTAAGAAAAATAATGTTAATACATTTTAGAGGTCTTGTTAACTGTGATGACAATTTTAACAGACCTTAATGCAGAAATCATCTAAAGTCATGCATTCATTTACAGGTTGTATGTTTCTTATGAAAGATATATTTTCTTAATGTAATAATAAGTTAAAATTGACAAAGAATCCTTAAAATAGATTTTACATTTTTATACATTTATAAAGAAAAAGAAAGATTAGAAAACTGAGAGAAACAGGGGAAAAAGGAGATGCACTTTAACATAAGAAAGCAATGGCCAGGCCACTGAGCCAGAAAATAGGCTGAAACTCCTTAACTGGTTGTACATCAAACTGTAATGTGGGTGGTGGCTCACTTACTGTATGTATTTGTGTTGGAGGGGTCAAGAAGGAGCAGCATAAAGAATGAAGTTTCCTCAACATTATGAGAAAGAATTTAATATAATACAAATATTATTATTGCTTAAAAGCAAAAACATTTGAAAAAATAAAATGAAAATGCTTTCAGGATGTTGGCAAGCTGTATTTATTGTTTTTGGGGTAAATTTGTTTTTTGGATTTTGTCTTCCCACTTTTTTTATTTTTTGGTAATAATGCACTATGTTCAAGACATCATCAAATGTATGCCCTTTTATATACTGTAAAACTAGTTGGAGAACCCAGGGTTTTTGTCACATTGTTGCTTTTGCATGTGTACGCCCTGTCTCTGTCAGTGGAGTATTTTCAAGTATGAAAAACTATCATAGAAGAACAAATAAATTAAAAAATCCAGCAATCACCAAGGGTAAAAACAATTATTTTTTCTTGTCTTTTGCATTGTGACTTAAATACTTAGTTTGGAAAGAATTATTTGGATTTCTGACTTTTTTGAGGCAGAGTTGGTCCAGAGGATGGGGTGTTTAACATTTTCAATGTTTCACTAATTAGAGAACTAGTAGTCAAATGAAAACATTCTTTTTATTTTACATTGGTATTATAACAACCTTTTAAATAACCTTGCATGCAAGAACATGTACAGTATTTATTATTATGATTGGCTGTTCAGTAATCTTATGATCTGTGGATCGAAACTATTATGGAACTACTGGAGTGAGTGTGATTGGTCCTCTACCTTTTGCTTATGCCTTATTCAATAAAGCCTATCACTGCTTTGAGTCCAAGTCTCATGCCACTGTTAACAAAGAAATACAGAACTGCTGATCGGTTTACGGACATTTCGCCCCTCACATTTCACCCCAGCACATTTCACCCCCAGCATATTTTGCCCACTAACACATTTCTCTCCCGGTAATTTTCACCCCACTCCCTCCCCCCACATCAGAAAATCACTCCTGGCTACTCGCCAGTAAATGAAGATTGTTAAGAGTGGAAAAAATAAGCATGCAACCTGGGAGCAGTTCGTCTTGAGAATCATACATCAAAAATAGTTGTGCATTGCCATCGACAATAATTTCTTGATAATTTTGTGGAATTAATAAGTCTTGAACACTGTTTGGCAAAGCAGGAGCACCAGTGTGGATTCGAACATAACGAATGGTTCATTTCAGCGAGTCTTTTCTAGGAAGCAATGCTGTGACATTGGCATGTGCCTCTGCAACAACGGATGCAACAATTTGTTGTGGTCATTCGTTTGTGGTTGTTGCATGTTGCCAGATTTGATCAACCAATCACAATGCTTCCAGTCTTGCAGCTTGAGCTGCAGGATTATGTTTAGTTACCACTTTTACAACTGGGCCTTCCAAACCAACTGTCCAAACACGTCCTTTGCAGATGGAACATTTTTCACAGACCCAGATTCCATGTTGTTCATTGACTGTTTTCTTTGAAAACACGTAAATGTGGTTATCATCCACCCATCCATTATCCAACCCGCTATATTCTAACTGCAGGGTCATGGGGGTCTGCTGGAGCCAATCCCAGCCAGCACAGAGTGCAAGGCAGGAACAAATCCCTGAGCAAGGTGCCAGCCCATTGCAGAGCGCGCACACACACACACACACACACCAAGGACAATTTAGGATCGCCAATGCACCTAACCTGCATGTCTTTGGACTGTGGGAGGAATCCAGAGCACCCGGAGGAAACCCACACAGACACAGGGAGAACATGCAAACTCCACGCAGGGAGGACCCGGCAAGCGAACCCAGGTCTCCTTACTGCGAGGCAGCAGTGCTACCACTGTGCCACCGTGCCACCCAATGTGGTTATCATCATCTATCAATTTTCTTTTAGCTCTAATTGACAAAATTCTTTCTGCCATAGTGAAATATATAGGAATATTATATAAATATATAAAATTATAAAGTTGATTTTAGGTTTAGTCACAATGCAAAAATAACGCTTTCAGTGAGAAAGTAATACATAATGTGGTGAGTGGTGACGCAACAGTTTTGATATTGCGCTGTCTGCGGGGTGTTGATGGTTCTTCGACACGGCCATGCACTACTGATAATCAGTCGTCGAAAACCATACACGCACATCTTGAAACGGCTGTAGTGCTGGCAAAAAAACCAAGCGAAAAAAGTACAATCGTACAATAATATATCACATAACACTGATTCAATTTTGAGTACAATACTCACCTTTTATGGAGGCAATCACGCATACTATTTTCAGTGGAACACATTGATCTTTGAGTCGTATATGAACATTACCTGAATGAACTTTTTTTATTTTCAATGCTGGGTAAGGTTTATTAAATTTTTCATTGCAGTTATAGATATGTACATAAATACCAGGGCAAAATATAGTGGGCGGGGCCGGCGGGGTAAAAATTGTTGGGGATGAAATGTACTGGGGCAAAATGTGGGGGGCGAAATTAATTACAAATTATTCTAAGTGACATTAGCAATGAGTTAAGTGAGCTTTACCAAGTTTTCGTACATGCCAGTGGCACTGAAAAGTGCCTAGGAACATTATTCTGAAGGCTTCCACAATGTTATAAATAATAATATTACGTTACAGTTGTATTTTCAGATGACATACACTAGAAAAATGCATGCTTTTATGTTGCAGTCTATTGCTAGCCCATAAATATACTTGCATATCCACATATACACACACATTCAAACATGCATGAAGAACAACCCACCATGGACAATAAAAAATAGTATTTAGCTTGTGTTTTAATTCTGGCTTAACATTTTGTAAAAAACTATGGTGAAGGCCCAACATAACAGGAGTCTCAGGTGCAGTTGTAATATGGAACATTTCTTATTTTTGGTGGAGCTGTTGGCACTTTAAATGTGCTCTGATGACATGTTTTGGGGAAATTGTTTAAAGGTTGACCTCCAACGAGACAGTGCTCCATACTAACTATTTCCATAGAAGACGATTAGAGAGAGTGCAAGTAGACAGGAGGGATTCCTTATGATCATCTTATTCAGATACTGTTTACAGGCATTAGACCAATAAATTATACAACTCTGTGCATACCCATCATTCTCTCTCTGACTGGAATATTCCTGCAAACTTTTGCCATATGAAAGATTTAGTGCCTGGCCTTCTGTGCTAATCTTGTTCTGTAGTTTATCTCTAGATGCTTACATTTCAAATGGACCCTGATTCACAACTCTTCTATCTATGGATAAATGCTAAATATTACTATGTGCTAATATGTACAGAACATATAGCAAAAATTACAAATACGTCTGTATAAACATTTATAGAACGAATCACAGTAATATACTAGTTATTGATTGAGGCACATGGTAGGTTGCAGTTACTTTAATGCAGACATTTACAAAAGTTAATGAATTAATGAGTTTAGAGTTACTTGAAATGTTTAATACCTGTGACAGCAGAAATGAGCACTGATTTCAAAATAGTGAATGAGATGCATTTAACTCCCTGTGTTGTACAAGAGACAAACTATTGTTCAGCTGGAAAAAAAAACACACACACATACAAAAAAGAGGTTATTTGATTTTTGAAATAATCTGATTGAGTAGTCTCTGCACTAAGCACAAACTGAATTAAAACAAGTAAATGTAACTCTGGTGGAAATAATGAATCTTACCCATATGCGAGATACACAGTAATGTCAAATCTGTGAGAGCTGCACTTTTAAAATGTATACATGTATTATGTTAACTTTTCACATGAAGTACTTCATTGCAAGAGTCTTGCGATCTAGTACTGAAGTGGCAGTTACAGTAGTAAAGTTCTGAAACCTATTTAAATGTAGGCCCTTGCCTTCTCTTATTTTGTATTATAATCCAAAGTGCAATATAATGATTTTAATAACACTGTCACTCTCTCAAAAAATTATTCTTTTTATAGTGCAGAGTACTGTTTCTAAACTATTCAAAAATAGCTTTTCTATGAGGACAGCTGGCTTTAAATAACTGAATACATCTAGAGTATGTTTATGAATCAGGATTCCATTAGTACTGTAGGGCATGTCTCAAATTATGCTTAGCTAGACAATGCTTTGCTAAATTAGGAGAATCACTATAATGTTAGATATTCATTCCTTAATGTAACTAAATTTAAGGAGATTAATAGTTTTTTGCATGTCTTTTCTGTTTATCAGTGATGATAGGCTGTGAAGATGACAATAGGCCCCCTATTGGTTTTGTGTAACACTTAGAGTCATTGGTTATGTTAAATAATAACCCTGAGTTGTTTGAAGTTTTGAAATATATCGCAACTTTAATATAGTTAAGAAAAACTCAGAGATGTATTTTCCATTTTCCAACAGCCTAATACTTTTTTAGAGTGACTTCTTAGAAAGCATTTTAGCCTGAGTCTGAATGTCATATGAAACCACAAACCCCTTTTTAGCATTGTACCTAGGGACCTGGAAAATGACCAAGTGTGACCTAGATGTGTATTCCACATCTCCCTGAGCTATCTCTGTATATTCCTTATAACAAAACCCTGTGAGGGCACTTGCCCAGCTCATGTGTTTGAAAATACCTCAGTGGTAAGTCATGTAGAATCAGAATACAGTATGTGATTTATAAAAATCAATACTAAAATTGCCATGTACATTAAAAATACAAAGTTACAGACAATAACTGCACAGGAAGCAGAGGGTGATGGGGCGAGGAACCTCTTCAGAATTGGCCGATGTTAAGAGTGGTGTTCCACAGGGGTCGCTAGGGCCGCTGCTATTTTTAAATGATTTAGATAGGATTATAAGTAACAAGCTGGTTAAGTTTGCAGATGATATTGGATAGCATGCAGGCTTGGGCAGATTTGTGGCAGATGAAATTTAATGTCAGTAAATGTAAAGTACTACACGTAGGAAGTAAAAATGTTAGGTCTGACTACACAATGGGCGGTCGGAAAATCAAGAGTACACCTTATGAGAAGGATTTAGGAGTCATAGTGGACTCTAAGCTATCAACTTCCCAACAGTGTTCAGAAGCCATTAAGAAGGCCAACAGAATTTTAAGTTATATAATACGATATGTGGAGTACAAGTCACAGGGGGTTCTGCTTAGCCTTTATAATACACTGGTGAGGCCTCATCTTGAGACCTGTGTGCAATTTTGGTCTCCAGGCTACAAAAAGGACATAGCAGCGCTAGAAAAGGCCCAGAGAAAAGCGACTAGGCTGATTCCAGGGCTGCAGGGGTTGAATTATGAGGAAAGAGTAAAAGAGCTGAGCCTATACAGTTTAAACAAAAAAAGATTAAGAGGTGACATGATTGAAGTGTTTGAAATTATGAAGGGAATTAGTCCAGTGGATTGAGACTGTTATTTTAAAATGAGTTCATCAAGAACACAGGGACACAGTTGGAAACTTGTTAAGGGTAAATTTCGCACAAACATTAGGAAGTTTTTCTTTATACAAAGAATGATAGACACTTTTGAATAAGTGACCAAGTAGTGTGGTAGACAGTAAGACTTTAGGGACTTTCAAAACTCAACTTGATGTTTTTGGAAGAAATTCATGGACAGGACTGGCGAGCTTTGTTGGGCTGAATGGCCTGTTCTCGTGTAGAGTGTTCTAATGTTCTTTTAAAATGGGAATGCACATTTTGCTAAGAGGAAGTTTAAAGGTACTTGGAAAATTATTTAATGCTTGAAAAGTTTTGTTCAGAAAACTGTGTTACAGAAATATTTGTCTTTATTAATTATAACCAAAGTTCATCCAGATTGTGTCAGACAGATCAGAAGAGATATGTTTCTAAGTTCACCATTATTATGATAAACTGGTACCAGATTATAGGTGTGTTTCTTGAATTTTAATTGATTACAATTGTATAGTCATATAATGTTAGTAATAAAAAACATTTATAAACAGGTATATTTTTGTGGACATGATCAGTGTCTGACAATCTGTGATTCCTACAAAGACTAATTGTTAAAAAAAAAAAGTTCTTTTTTCATTTGGTGCATTTTGCTTGGGGAATGACTTCAACTGAACCAACTTTATTTATATAATACAGGATAGTTCTTTACTTGTTTTGACTTGGCTTAGCAGATATGGAAATAATAATGCAATAGAAGAACTGTAATGTTATGGGATGCTTGTGCCTCTTGCTTTATTTTTATTTTTCCATTGTCTTTAAATTGTATCTGCGTCAACATATGAAGATTTATGGGTGAAGCTTGTCAGAAGAACCAGGAATCTCAAAGTATTTTTTCTGACTTACACTGTTTGTCTTTTATTCTTTTTTTGAGCATATACAGTTTGTAATTCCACTGTCTTTTTGTAGATGCTGTTGGGTAAGCGCCTATGGTACTGAATTAATACAGAAGGGATGAGGTTATAAATACAGTTTCACACAATTAGCTTCACATAAAGAGTGATGGAGGAAGTGAAGGCTAAAAAACATTGATTCCAAAGCATTCATCTCATCCCTTTATAGCTCTTCCGCTTTTGACTTTTAAAAGGGGCAAGTTCTCACAGGTCTTTCCAGTGCTATTTCCTACTATTTTGTTCTAGTAGATGAATGATTTTGATTGAATTTTGAACCTGTTAAAATGTTAGTGCAACACTTTACACCTTTAAAATCTGACAGATATTAAATACATAATCTGTATGATAAAGATAACATGTACATGTTTGAGCTACATTGTAGAAAGAAAGAGACACTTAGTTTCAGGCCATGTATGCCTGACTACCATTGCTGCTACACGAATCCAAGAGGGAACCAAAGTATTCTTCAGTTCTCTGTTCAGAGTGTAATTTTGTAATGCTTGTACATGAAGTCACAAGGGCTGCAACTTTTATGCCTTATTCTTTAAAATAATGTGTTGCTCTTTTTCATATCTTACAATATAGTATACATGCTTTGTATTTCTTCTATAAAGCCAACAGAACTTAAATCTCTTTCAATCACACATGCATTAATAGTAATGTTAAGAGTCCTGAGCACAGACTGATCATGAATACAGTACTTTGCATTAGCACATGCAAACACTCGCATAATCTCAGTTTGACCTCTGAAGCCGTTCTTGCAGATCAGCATTGAAGGCATATTAATATCAATATTGTTGTAGAAAACCGCTTCTTTTTTCAGCCTGTTTCTATCATTTTGATCTGACATTCATCACTAAGGAGGACTTTCTTTTGAAAATGAATATACTCTTTAACATGCTTGTTAGAGTGATATTCAGGTAACAGTTTCCAAAATACAATTCCTTGATCATCCTTCTTAACTGGAAAAAGTGGAAGGAACACCGCTCACAGAACTCAGTTAGCAGTTCAGGTGGTTGTACCTTGATGACTGAGGAAACAGGGTTTGTGAAGAGCAGTACAAAACTAAAATTGCTCATCGGTTTTTATGTGTAGCCTTTCAAACAGCCTTTCTTTTGAATATGGGAATATGGGCATATTTTAATGCAGCTCAGAGCAGTCTTGCATACTAATGTAATGTAAGTACTTTCATTAACTTGAGAACAAGGTGGTATTTTTCATGAGATCCGTTAACATGTCTGAAGCATGTCTGCTAAATTTATGATATGGTTTGTGAAATGCTATTGTGATACTTTCTTACAAAAACCCAGGTATTATTTTGTACAAGGCAAAATCTCCACAGACATACTCCTTGGCCCATCTTTCTAACATTCATATGCATCTGCAACATTTATAAGTGCATTCTCATTATCCAAAAATAGACGGATTCTATTCTGTCAATAATATAGTCTCTCCCTATGTTAATTTTGTCACATTTGTTATTACACTGCTACAGTCAATACCATTCACACAGGCAGTGTCTTGTATGATACTGTAAAAAAGCTATGGTTAATTCCACTCATTTGTACCACACCAACAAATCATAAATGACCTTTCTGTATTGTATCTTGTAAAAGTTCTTTTTACAATATCCAGAGGGAACTTATGATATTGTGAATTGCTCAGAAAGCCATGGGAGACAAATTGGCCTTGGTCATCAGAATTGTGACTTTGTCTAACTATGTTTTTTGCTGTGCTTTTGCAATTGTCGACTAAAATTTAACTCCTTCTCAGTTATCAATTAGCCATATCCTCAGTATAATGTAAATAAACTTTGTACTGTAATCTCCTGTTTGGCTGTATGTTAAATTGTTTATGTGTTTATATTGTAACTGTTGTTTGGCATATCAATTTGCCATTAATACATGTAGATGTATACATGGATTTGTTTGTATGTTTTGAGCCTGTATTCTGTGAAGAGTGCTTTATAAGGATAAATTAAAACTTAAAATATTGATGGTTCTGCATCAGTTACAATAACTGAAGGGTTTCTGTAATTTGTAGTGGCTGAATGCTGATCAGATCTACAGAGCTCTGCAGCAAACCTTTTCACTACAGAAACAATTAATTAACACCTTTGTCATTCCACATAGTGGGACTGGTTTCATATGTTTTTGTGCATATTAAATGTTCACTTCCTTGGATGTAGATCACTAACTGACTAGTGTCTTTTACATCAAGACGTTCATTCAAAGCTGAAGATAACATTTCACAATTATTTTTTATATTGTAGAGGTTACTGTTGGCATGCTGATTTAGGTCATAAATTCTACATTTCAGCGCAAGTCAAGAGAATGATGTATGATGAAAGGACTTTACTTTCTTCTTTACAGAGTAATTTCTTTACTTTTATCAGTTCAAATGTGACAAGCTTAAATGATTAATACTGGACTCCTCCAAAGCTATTCAACTTGTAAACTAGACATTTCTCTGTAGTTCTGAAAACATGTTATCTTTAGTACTGATTACAGATTCAGATTATACTTAGTTATCTTTATGCTGACCATAGTGTCCTTTTTCAATTTAGGCATTACCTATAAGCAAATGAAACACTCTGGTTTACCCCTGAATTCCATAAAAAAAAAATCTGTAACTTTACTATTATAAATCTTTCAATTCTGTTTACTTTATTGATAAATTCTATTCCAATGTTGGCAGAATGTCAAACATAATTTACTGTTCTTTCAAATGGCTGCAGTGAAATATAAAAAATGGTTCTACAGATTTGATTGAAATTTGGTGACATTATATAAAAAAAAATTAGCCAACCCAAGTTTTTTATTTATTGATGATAATTCTGAAGCCAGTGGGTCATTCTTAGACACTGTGTCATTTTTTTGCTGATTGCTGAGAAGTGGTCACACACAGAGGAGCTCACACCTGTTCTTTTCTGTACAATGCTTAAAGCATTCTGTTCTTTGCACATGCAGCATGTAAATGGCAATACTATATGTTATAAGTCAAAGTAAAACTTGACTCAGTGTATCTTGCTTTTGATCTAAACAACATTACAAATCAAAGTGTTACATTCAAATCTGGTTAAAGGTATCATTTTTATAGGATGTGCTACATGGTGAAATTATTTGTACCCAAAATTCCCAGTATTCCTACTAATTACCTGTTTAAATTCAAAATAATACAGTTTACTGTAAAATTGTGTTTTCTAATGACCATCAGCAAAAGCTATGGTCAGTCACTAGGTAAAGCAAGAACTGATCTACTATACATACTCATAGCTCCAGTGAACTAATAATATTAGTACCTGGGAAATAAACAAAAAACAAATATCTTACGCACAATAGTACTCAATTAGATTGTAGTATTTCCAATACATCCGATTAACCTATGGCACTTTAACCAAGGCCCTTGGTGCTACCTGGGTAGCACAGTTAGTTTTAGTATAAACAAGTCTTTTTACAGTTGGTGACAACTAACCTGCTGTCATATAAATTGTTGTTGGACAGCATAGGCTTTGGACAATAGTAGCCAGTTATTTGTTATAAGTGATGAGGGCCATGACGTTTATAGTTGATTTTTATCTTTTTTGCTTCTTCTTCTACAGGCATTATCTTCATCTCACAAATAAATGGTTCACTGAAGAATGTAAACCAACTGGAATAAAAATTAGTTAATGTTCTGCAGTAAGGAAATAAGTGGAGCTGTTCCTTTTGAGAGGAACATTGCATTTTACACATCTCAGGAACACAATTCATAAATGATGGTAAGTAGAAGTGTGAGCTCAGTGGTTTAATGTACAATCTGTAATTTTATGCACAAAAAAACTAATCTGTTGTATATTTAAGAGGGGTTTAGAGCTTTCACAAACTATCAGAGTTGGCCCAGATATATGTATATATTAAGAGTGGCTGATTCACTACACTAAGCTGAGTAAATGTTCCTGAATATGTATTCTTACTGTACGAAACAAACCTAAATAGTTCATCTGTTGGAAACCCATCTATTCTGACAATAGTTTCTTTGATTATGATAAATAATTAAAAATAATTTTACAGCTTCTCTCATTTATAGTCTAATAGCATAGCTGATATATTGAGCATTAGAGACATTGTTACTTGATGTTTAAAGCATGCACCATAATCAGTTTGTTTGAACATTAGCTTAAATTAAACAATCTACAATGCTGCAATGTTTTCCATTGATACATCATCATTTCATGGAGTGTAAGTACTTGAATTTTTATTGGTACTTGCATAACTAAATGAAATGCTTCTGCATTATCATAGGTAGTGTACCACTCTCAAACTGCATTCCTTTCACAAGGCCATAGAAGGTTAAACCCTATTGTGAGTGATGCTGCAGAGCTTCTTATGCAAAATTCTCTTTCTGTACAGTATTTTACATGCATATTTGGTTTTATTTTTGTTTTCACATTGTGAAAAGAAAGAAAACATTTAATATGAAACATGCATTTGCAAATATAATTAGATTAAAATCTAGTACTCCAGCTCACAGCAAACTAGGACTGTCTCTCCCTTACAGATGACAGGAATATTTGATGGTTTGAATTCCTTCTCCTTTAGCAAAAAGAGAACTAGCACAAAAAAAATTGACATTTTGTGTACAAGAAACTTCAGCTAAAGCGCCTGCTTAGTTTTAACAAAAGTTCACAAGCAAAAGGTAAAACATAATAGGGGTAGATACTGGCAATATGGGATTTTACCCATTGTTAATTAGAATAGTCCTTTCAACTGTATTTGAGAACCAAACTGGATTCAGTATTTTTAGTTTGTGTGTAAAAGTTTAAAAAATAAGTTATTGTGAAACAGTATATTAATATAAGAACATACAGTAGATGTGTATATCCCCAAGAGTTTTAAACACATGTTCTTCAAGTATATATCTAATAATGATACATTCATATCTCATTGTTGACGGAAAGCTCTACTACAAACAACAAGGGCTCATCTCGTAAGGAATCACAATGGCCAAAGTCTGATCATGGACCAATATATGGGTTATGCACTCTAAATGAGTATTCCCATTTTTCCTATGAAGACTGCTAAAATATTTGAAAACAATATTCATGTTAAGAAAATAAGTGGGATTGGTTGAGTAAAAATATTTCAAATTAACAAATTGGCCCTTTCAGTTTTCAGGATTCCAATTCATTTCAGAACTGAATTTCAATGCTTAATATACTGTATTACAAAATATAAAATAATGACCATATTATCAAATTGTGACCAAAGTATCATGATAATATTGCATTGTTGGGTCCCTGCTGATTCATACCCCTATCTTTTTTTCTATTTCTGTACCATGAAGGTCAGAGCCAATCCTGGTAACATTAGGAGCAGAGTAGAAAAAAGCTGTGTGCAGATGTTTATGGATGTGGTGGGAAAAGTGGAGTACTCAGCAAAAAATTCCTCACAGATATATAGAGAACATATAGAGAACTTTTATTGAAAAAAACTAAACTAAGATTCCAGTAAAATGATTTGGGTGTTTTTTTTTTCATTCTAGCAGGTCAGGTACTGTTAATAATTCTTTAAAACATGAGTATTTTTTATGTCAGTTTAAAGTTTAAATGTAGAGGGGGATACCACCCTATATACTTGGCAATCAGGTAAATTGTTGGTAAGTCTTTATAGACACAAATTCAAAACAGAACTGAGCTGAAACAGAAAATATGACTGTTATATATCTAGTAGGCGGGTTCATGGGGACCAGAACCAGAAGTGATGTCTTAGTATGTGTGTTCATGTGGACCGGAACCAGAAATAGTGTTTTTAAGGGGCTGGTTGTTCTGATGGTCTGCAGAGGGGAGGAGGAGAAAGTATTAGAGTACAATGCCAACCCCTGATGCAATCTGTCATTATTTGATTATGCTGTTGATTTACTCTGTACCGTTCAAGATTAAAACTTTGTGAAATGGTTAAAGTCTTATTATGGTACTGCCACTGATTCAGGTCTGATTTATAAGAATTATAATAAGCAGTGGTGATGTGAAAATTAAAATGTAATAAAAATACTTGCTGTTTGTCCTAACTTTTGTACTTTTGGGTGAGAGTATCCTCTTAACATTTACATTGGGATTAATAAAGTATCTATCTATCTATCTATCTATCTATCTATCTATCTATCTATCTATCTATCTATCTATCTATCTATCTATCATAATAAATATAAGAAATAAATTATACTGCTGGGGTTTTCTTATTAAAGTGAATCATTTAAAATTGGTGGGCATCTGTGCCCTGGGGGTAATTTATTATTTTAATGAAGCAAACATCTGAACATCTTTTCCTTTAAGTTCAGATCTAATACAAGAACAGCATTCCAGCTTCAGTTGAACTTTCTCCAATAATAATAATAATAACAGTATTAATACTTTCTAAAAGGAATGACTTATAAAGAAAAATAAATACAAATTACATGTAGGTACATGCCAGGTAGAAACAATTCTCTTTTAGTATAAAATGAATAATTTAGTGTGTACTTATCCAGCTTTGTCATGTATTAAAGATTTACAAAGTAGGCAATAATAGTAATAATATTAATCCCTATGAGCAATAATAGACATGACATTTGAAAACACTTCACAATAACTACAACAATTTCAAACTGAGTCATATTCTACCTAGGTTCATTTTGTTTTAGTCTGGGCAGCCTAGGTTAGTTTACAAAAGGTGGGTTGCATTTTGGGTTTGAATTCTGTTGATTGTTGCCTGGTGGGACAAGCAGCATAGACAGTATTCTAGAGGACTAACTCTTTTAAACAGTGGTAATGATCAGGTTTCATTTGAACAATGACAGCCTGTACTGTATGGAAGCTTCAAATTTATCGGGGTAGGTTTTTCACATGCAGGTCATGTCACTGGAATCTGGCAAAAACAAAGCTCTGTAACAGGTAAATGAATGAGCCTAACTTTTGGAGATGGGTTAGAGATGATCAGTGCACAATCTGAAGTTTAGAAAAATTTTATCAATAGATGTATGGAAAATGAAAAGTGCATTTAATAATGAGCAAGTAACTGAGTCAGTCTAGCTTATCTAAAGAAAAACATGCTATTTTTGTAGTCCATATGTGACCGCTGTAGTTTATTTTGTTTGTTTATTTATTGATACCACCATGCAGTAAGTCTTCTGAAAATATAATCTTCTTTCAGCAAGAATACTCTTAAAAATAATGGTTCTAAAATGGCACTTTACTAGGTTTTGTGGTGCCTTGTTGAACCATTCCATTCTTGGAAGGTTTATTTACATATGAAATTGGTTCTCTGGGTTTTAAATAGGTTCCTAATATGTGGACAAAATTGAAATCTTTAAGGTTTAGTAGGCTACCTGGTAAAGTTGTGATTGGCCAAAAAAAAATTAACTTAGCCTATTTATTTTATTTAGTAACTAGTCATTTCACAAACAGGAAACCATTTGTATTTTACAAGAATGTTATAAACAATAATTATGGAACATATTGCGGATCTAAATAAGAACCATCTTCATTTAGATGGTTCTTTTGGGAACCGAAAATGGTTCCCCTATAAGATTGCTCTGAGGAACCACTTTACCACCTTTAGTTTTAAGAGTGAAAGGTGTGTTGTAGATACTTATGGGAACATAGTCACATTTCCTATTTTCTAAATCACACTATGTTTCAGAGCTACTGTATGTTTGTATAAATTATTTCTCTGCAATAAATATGAAATGCCCTTTTTTGTTTGTATTTAGTGTAAAAGGAAGACAAATAAAAAAGTGAAATATATCTCATTTGCTGGGTGTGATTGTCTAGCATATGTTGTGCAGAGTTGATTAAAGGTATGAGCTTAGTTAGTATGGTGTATGAAGTTGTTAATGGCAGTTAACAAGGCAGAAATAGCATGTAAAGACTTCCCTGTGTAATAGACCATGAGTCATGCTGTGTATGCTTTGCTCTTCTTCAGCTCTTAACCATTCATTTGGAGATATCCTGCAAGTTTCACAATACATGGTGATGCTTATATTTTCCATTATAATGTATATTATTTTCCTGTGTCACCATCTGCACACAGTGGGCATAATTTTTAAAAGATGGGTAAAGGTTTACTAATTACTGCAATACAGACTAGTTTTATTCACATTCACAAATAAATAGTGCATTTTACAGATTTTCTGACATATATGTTTATCTTTGTTGTAACTGTAGCTGAAATACTGATTGATAAGCAAATATTTTATTATTTGAAAAAATAATCCATTAAATTTTATCCATATCTGATTAACTATTTGTTAATTATTTTTAGTCATGACATTATATTTGTAGATTCACTAATTAATAACAAAACTAAAAGTTTTAGGTTAGGTTGTATGTCTAATTCTCAGCTTTGGAGTCTTTGAGAGCAATATGGCAATGTGAACTAAATAAAAGTTAAGAATACTAGCATTCATCTTTAGCGCATGGTTGATGTGAAGTGTATTACAGTATTACAGTAAGTGGATATCAGCTGATTTTGAACATTTTTCTTTGAAGCCATTTAAATGTATTTCTAATTCTCCTGTCTTTTCTCTTTTATACTAAGTACTATACGGATATGGAAACAGTAAACCTATTCTAATAGTTTATTTTGTTCTGTTTAAGTAAATGTTGAATTAAAAAGACAAATAATACATGCAGTGGAAAAATGGTGGTTTATATTTAAATATAAACTATATTTAAAGAATCTGTAAAATTATATGTAAATTACGGAATATTCATTTTTGTCCATTCAGACATAAAATATATTGTTTTTACTTACTTACTTCCCCCATATAGTTATACATGAGAAATGTGGGCTTTTCCAGTCTATTACCAATGTGTTTGAGTTGAAGCCTCACAGTACAAACTGTATGTTTATAACAAAGTTTAGTAAAATGGGAATTGCAGACTGTTAAACTTAAACAGAAAGTCTGTTGTTATTGAAGACCTCCTGATTAAAAGGATGTTTTTTACATAGGTTTTTCAAATTATCAAGGTCACATATGGCCCTTAAAATTGGTGAGGAATTTTTAATTATAGCTTTTAGCTGATATTTGGTCTAAAGTTCAAGCATTCTTTTGCCATGCTGAATTTGTCAATGAATTGTGGTTTTCACTAGTATCCACACTTTTTAAGTGACATATAATACAGTATAAAAGTTTGAGTAATAGCAGCACAGGCCGTAATAAAATATTTATAAGTTACAGAGCCAATGATAAGCCTCAACATGTCAAGATAGGAAATCAGTTAGGTAGTAATCCGGCATTTGATATTAGCTTTCAAACAGATCTGAATGGCCTAAGTAATGTTCTTAATTTAACTAAAAGTTAGGCTGATCCTACATTATCATGATTGAAATCATGAAATCTACTGCAGCATGGTGCTACAATATTTGAAATCCAGTGGCCAAGAATGATTTTTTTTTCACTTTTTTCCCTAAAGTGAGTGATCTATAATGATTTAGATCCTTTCCTGGGAGCTTTTGGACAGCAGTATAATCCACATGAATGACACTTGTTCATCGATTCTGCTCTGCTCCATAATGGAAATAAATACCCATTAGGACATGCTTACACAAGGTGGGATCATTGACAACATCATAGTACTACTGTGTATCCTTTTATCTAACCCTTCACCATTCTTTATTTGTTAGTAAAGCTCTTTTGTTTCATATTTTTCATTTGTGGCTGCTAAAAGAGCACTTCTTGATTCCATACAAGAAATAAAAAAGTTTTTTTTTCTTTATTAATTACAGGGTTACCCAGATATATTTAAAGAACTAGTATTTATTTTATTAACATAACTTCATCAATTCTGGTTAATCCAATTCAGGGGTGTGGGACACCAGAGCCTATCATGGCAGCACAAGGCTCAAGGCATAATGTCCTAACAAGCAGCTTTTAGGAATGCTGTAGAACAGATTCTCTAACAATTCACATTCCCCCATGTATGGATGACTATGGAGGATATGTCCGTTTTACTAAAGCACTGCACTGCAATACACACTGTCTATTTGAAAATATTCACAATATCATAAATCAGTATCTTTAGTAGTTTCCAAGCTATGGCTAATAGTTCCCAAATTGTTGCTGCAACAGGTATCCACATACACATGCAGAAAGGCTCTTTTGCTTGTAAGTTTTTTGAGTGGACTGTTTGTTTCACTGAATGTATGCAGTGATGGTGTTTGGGCAAATATTGACAGCCTCACTGAGATAAATGTGTTTCTTATAGAAATATGTTTGTGTAGTTAGGAAATAAATACATTTACGTTAATATATTTTTTCAAAATTATGCCACAATTTTTAAAATTTTCTTCCAGATGTTACTTTTATTTTATTGTTTGAAAAGTACAATTTTAGCTTTTATTAAGCAGTTCTTTGTACTTTACCACAGCTTCTATCAGAAACAAGCCCTGTGAATTAACATTGTCATAAGTGACCTTTCTACATCTGTGTTTGTCATCTGTTCATAAACTGTGTTCTTAGTAATTGACATTGCCATTAATTAACTTGCTTTCTCTGAGCTTTCGTAACAGAATTAGACATTTTTATTTGTTTTAATAAAGGACAATATACTTGCATAAAATTAAAATTCTTTAAAAAAAATATATTTCTTGGCAAAACGTTTTGCGGTTTATAAGAAACAAAAAAGATCTGAAAACTTCAGGTGATCTACTGCTTATATAGTAGACTTGCGTGAAATCCAATTCCATTTATTTCAGCTTTTTTTTTGTACAATATTGTGCTTTTCCATTTAGAAGGTCTTATTTACAGAGATATTATTTTTACAGGTATAGTATACTAAAATAACACAATAAACCCCAGAAACACTATACGAAATATAACGGCAACATACATTGTAACATAACATTCTCAGACCACACAGTCCAGTTCAGGGTTACTTCTGGACAGAAACCATCCCAACAGCACAAAGCAGGAAACATCACAGAATAGGTCACCATTTCATCACAGAGCCTACTCACATTCATGCAAGGTTGATTTTGAAACCCCTAATAATCTGGTAACCATGTCTTTGGGGACTTAGGCATGGGGAGAATGTTCAAACATATAGGCAATGACTTGGTACAGCATTTAAGTCAAGAATGGTATGCATATATTGTGAATGCAAAGATAAAAGATATATAAAAAGTGGTTAGTTTTGAGTAAATACATCAATAGTTTTTGTACAAACTTATATTTACTTTTTTTTACAACAATAAGATTTAAACAAGTTCATTTTAAACTCTTTATGTAGAATTCTATCTATCTATCTATCTATCTGGGATTCATACATATACTTTTCTTAATATATTTTAGAGAACAAATGTTTTAAGGGATTACATTAATGTATACTAAACATCCCCTCATTAGATTCAAGCAGTCAGATGAAATAGAGGTGTTCTAAATTGATATAACATTTCTTAACTGTTCTTTATTAAATTACTTTTGCTATAAATAACTGGCAGCCTGTGATTTTGAACTGGATAAGTGAGTTAGAAAACTGATGGATGGATATCAAAACATTTACTTTCTACTTTTAGAAGATATTTCAGAAATGTAATTTTACTTAACAAATTTGAAAGTTGTTGCTCTGATTTGTAATGGTATTTTAAGAAGTGCTTGCAACTATCAAAAACAATTATAGGAAATAATTTCATGAATGAGTAGTAGAATGACTTTTTACTTACTGTTTAGTTCTTAATTTCCAACTGAAAATAACTCTTATCCACTGGTTAAACAGATTAAATCTTTTTTTTTTTCTTGGAGCATATGTGAAAATGTGCCTTGCCATGCATACAGTGATTGGAGACAAAATGGAACCTTAACATTGGCCCTAACCCCTTAACATCTCAGGCAATGTGAGACCCTTCCTCAGCTGTACCTCGTCTGAATGCATTTTAAAATATGTACATGTGTAGAAAACATGCTCAGTTTCTCTAAGGAAATTTAGTCTCAGGCCGGGATGACTTTGAATAACCAAAATCTCATCTGGTTCAGGGTTGTAAAGACCAATTGAATAATTACTTATGGCTTAGCTACAAAAACTGATGAGCATTACACTTTGGTTTGGTTGTGTTTTTGGCAGAATAGACCTATGAGAACTTTTAACTATAAGCTGAAGGTTGTAAAATTATTGCCACAGGGACAAGCAAAAACAACTTCAATTTTCATTACATTCATACTCTGCCATGATATTTTTATTTTTATTCATGAATTAATTCTGAAGTGAATGTTTTCATACGGGTGGCATGGTGGCGCAATGGTAGCGGTGCTGCCTTGCAGTTAGGAGACCCGGGTTTTCTTCCCGGGTCCTCCCTGCATGGAGTTTGCATGTTCTTC
Source organism: Polypterus bichir lapradei (assembly GCA_026402145.1). Classification (NCBI taxonomy): domain Eukaryota; kingdom Metazoa; phylum Chordata; class Cladistia; order Polypteriformes; family Polypteridae; genus Polypterus; species Polypterus bichir. Next base: position 4,286,379 of record JANRMT010062800.1, read on the forward strand.
CCATGTCTGCATGGGTTTTCTCCGGGTGCTCCGGTTTCCTCCAACAGTCCAAAGACATGCAGGTTAGGTGCATTGGCGGTTCTAAATTCTCCCTAGTGTGTGCTTGGTGTGTGTGTGTGTGTGCCCTGCGGTGGGCTGGTGCTCTGCCCGGGGTTTGTTTCTTGTCTTGCGCCCTGTGTTGGCTGGGATTGGCTCCAACAGACCCCCGTGATCCTGTAGTTAGGATATAGCGGGTTGGATAATGGATGGATGTTTTCACCCTATGGTCATAAGCCATTTGCTTTCCTTGGCTTTACTGCTTCCTCTTGCTTCTTTCTGATTCCCATGTTGTCATGTGTGTTGCTCAGTAAACTACTCAAAGAGACAGATTTTTTAAAGTTCAACAACAAAGGAATTCAGAATGGTATGGAAATACCTTACAGTAAATATGGATAATATGATTTAGATCTTTATGAATTTAGAGCACTGAATTAATTTGATTTCCAAATAATGTCATCATTTGCATATTTTATTTAAGGGAAATATTAATGTTTACAGGACTACAGTAGATTTTGTAAACAATGTAGTGCTGTCACATTCCTTTAATAGAATATGGGTTCTTAAATAAGCAATTAGGTAATGTATATGCTTTTTTGAACATGCAGCAAGCTGTAGGAAAAAAATAAATTAGATTGTTGTACAGTCCAGCTTTAGCATTTGCTGTATTGAGGTAGCAAAATTAAAGCAAACTTCACTTGCTTCATATCAGTAACAACACTGTTAAGTAAAAAGCTTAAAATGTAAAATGAGACGTGTAACCCTGGCATAATATTTTTAAATTAATATTCTGTTACTTATAAAATAATTCAGAACAGATATATTTTGCCGAGTTTGATGTTGCTAATAACCAAATGGGCAGAGTTTCAATACGAATGAGGCAGTTGAGGTCAGAAAATGTTAAAAGCCTTTTTCTTGTTGTGGTTAGTGAGGAGTCAGCACTGTGTCACTGTTCCAGGGAGCCAAAGTTTGATTTCTGAGTTTGATTTGAGTCACATTCTCCTGGTGTCCAAGTAGGTTTTCTTCATGTATCTCACTTTCTTCTCACTTCTCAAAAATGTTAAGTGGTGATTCTAAATTGTACTGAATTGCCTGGTTTTGGTTTTGTGCCCCAGTAAGGATTGGATTCAGCCTTCCACCCAGTGATTCCATGAGAGACCTTTTTTCTGAGTGACCTTGTAATAGAAAATATGATTTTGAAAATAGATGTATGGATGACTAGAATGCAGAAGAGCTAGAAGGTCAATGTACACATTTCTTTAGATGTAATGCTTTAATACAGGTAAGAAATTTTAGTGCAAAACTTCTTCTTCTTTCGCAAGCACCTGTTAGGGGTCACCACAATAGATCATCTTTTTCCATATCTTCCTGTCCTCTGCATCTTGCTCTGTTATACCCACGACATTCATGTCCTCTCTCACCTCATCCGTAAATCTTCTCTTAAGCTTTCCTCTTTTCCTTTTGCCTGGCAGCTCTATACTTAGCATCAATCTCCCAATATACCCAGCATCTCTCCTTTGCACATGTCTAAACCAATGCATTCACACTTCTTTGACTTTGTTTCCAAACCGTCCAACCTGCGCTGAATCTCAAATGTACTCACCCAGTGCAAATCTTAACATCTTTAACTCTGTCACCTCCAGCTTTGTCTTCTGTTTTTTGTTCAGTGCCACCATCTCCAACCCATATAACATAGCTGGTCTCACAATCATCTTGTAGACCTTCCCTTTCACTATTGCAGTTACTCCTGACACTCTTCACCCACTCTACCCTGCCTGCACTCTCTTCTTCACTTCTCTTCCACTCTTCCTGTTACTCTGTACTGTTGATCTCAAGTATTTCAACTCATTTACCTTCTCCAACTCTACTCTCTGCATCCTTACCATTCCTCTCACCTCTCTATCATTCACACACATATTCTGTCTTGTTCCTACTGACCTTTATTTCTCTCCTCTCTAGAGCATATCTCCACCTCTCTAGGGTCTCCTCGACCTGCTCCCTACTCTCTCTACAGATCACAATGTCATCCGCACACATCATAGTCCATGGGGACTCCTGTCTAATCTCGTCTGTCAACCTGTCCTTCACCATTGCAAATAAGAAAGGGCTTAGAGACGATCCCTGATGTAATCCCATCTCTACCTTGAATGCATTTATCACTTCTACCGCAGACCTCACCATTGTCACACTCATACATATCCTGTACCACTCTTACATACTTCTATGCCACTCCCGACTTCCACATACAGTACTGCAACTCCTCTCTAGACACCCTGTCATATGTTTCCACTAAGTCCACAAAGACACAATGCAACTCCTTCTAGCCTTCTTTATACTTCTCCATCAACATCCTCAGAGCAAACATTGCATCTGTAGTGCTTCTTCCCCACATGAAACCATACTGCTGCTCACTAACCGTCACCCCCCATCTTAACCTATACTCTTTCCCCTAACTTCATGCTGTGGCTGATCAATTGTATCCCTCTGTAGTTACTACAGTTCTGCACATCTCTCTTATTCTTAAAAATTGGTACCAGTACACTTCTTCTCCACTCCTCAGGCATCCTTTCACTTTCGAAGATTGGACTAAACAATCTGGTTAAAAACTCCACTGCCATCTCTATTAAACACCTCTATGCTTCCACAGGTATATAATTTGAACCAGCAGCCATTTTATTCTCTGTCCTCTTCATAGCTGTCCTTACTTCCTCCTTACTAATTAGTTGTACTTCCTGATTCACTTTCTCCCCATAATTCAACCTCTCTCTCTCTCTGTCTCTCTTTCTCATTCTCTTCATTCATCAGCCTCTCAAAGTACTCTTTCCTCCCTCTTCTTAAAATATTATTCACCACAGCCATGTCCATCCCTTTGGCATAATCCACTATCATCTGACCTTCTTCATTCCTCTCCTTGACACCATACCTACCCATCACCTCCTCATCTCCTCTGTTCCCTTCACCAACATGTCCATTGAAATCCGCTCCAATCACCACTTTCTGTCCCCCACTTTCTGCACACCCAACATGCGGGGCATATGCACTAACAACATTCATCATCACACCTTTAGTTTCCAGCTTCATAATCATGACTCTTTCTGAGACTGTTTTCACCTCCAGAACACTCTTGACATACTGTTCCTTCAGAATAACTCCTACCCCATTTCTCCTCCCATCCACACCATGACAGAACAATTTGAATCCATCTCTGATTCACCTGGCCTTACTCCCCTTCCATTTAGTCTCTTGCACGCACAATATATCAACCTTCCTTCTGTCCATCATATCTGCTAACTCTCTCCCCTTACCAGCCATACTACCAACATTCAAAGTTCTTACCCTCAGTTCCACTCTTTTTACCTTCCTCTTCTCCTCCTGCCTCCGGACACATTTCTTCTCTCTTCTTCTCCTTCTTCGGCCAACAGTAGCCCAAAGTCCGCCAGTACTCTGTTGGCTAACAGTACTGGTGGCGGTTGTTGTTAACCCGGGGCTTGACCGATCCGGTATGGAAATTTGTATTGTTGTCCGCATATTGATTTGGCAAAATTTTACACCAGATGCCCTTCCTGACGTAACCCTCCCCAATTATCCGGGCTTGGGACTGGCATGAAGAAACACACTGGTTTGTGTATCCCCTGTGGCTATTTTTTTGTTTTATTTTTTTTGTTCCTACTTCGCTTGAAGTAAATACAGTTACTGAACAAGCTTCACTTTTGTTTACATCTTTGGGTTTAACATGTTTTTATAGTTTAATATATAAGATTTTGGCTCAGTTATAGTTAGACAGTGATTGAGAGTGCCTTTGTTTTAGGGAATAAATTAAAATTACATAGATTAATTTCAGTCATTGGGGAATGTACAGTAGCTGAATCCTATTGCAGGAAAAAAATGTAAGTGTTTTCACTTACATTTTTAACAGAGATTTTAAATAAAGAAAACTGCAAGCAGTCCAAGTCTGTATCGGACACTATACATGAGCTAGCCCAATTATTGAAAATAAATCTATCTATCCTAAATAATTTTGAAGGTACATCTTGTGAGTAGACCAAGACAGTGCCAGCTATTATTTATAGCATACTTCACATGAGTATGAATGTCCAACCACATAGTAGGACAGTGAAGAGAGACTTTGAAGAAGTGTTTATAAAGTGTTACTTTGAAGCAGATAAATTCTGGTTCCAGTTTTACTTCCACTAGCCATTTTTTCTAAAGGTTAACCACTAATTAAACGTCATAGTTTGCTTAGGACCCACACCAACAGGAATGCTTTAACCGTTCACATGCAGATGATCAGACTATAGTAAAATCAGTATTGTTCTGTGTGTTGTGCTTAAACATCTGCTGTAGTGTTTTTTTTTTTTTTTTGCAATACATGTGTATTGTGTGCATAAGTAATCATAAGTGTAAAAAAACATAGTCTACATATAAGCAGTACTCCAGATTGGAGTGATGATAGTGTGCTTATTGCATTTTGAGCCCTTTGCTCCATAATGTGAAAATATTCAGGCAGATATTAAAAAAAAAAAACTGAAGAACAGCATTTTATACAGCCTATTAAGGTGCTGAGAAAAAATTCTCCCTTAAGCTAAAGTATAAAAGTAATAAAAATAACTACAAAGATTTAATTGTGAATGTGTTACACTGGTATTTGAAGATAACTTATTTTGCAACTGATGTATTTAGTTTATTTATATTAGCATTCTGGATAGTATGCTCCAAAAAGAGTTCCACCATTTATTTGAATGTCAGGTAGTAGAAATATTCCTTTGGCTTAGAAGGCTAATGCACAAGACGTAAAAATCATTAAGATAACCAGGTATTTTTTTTTTGCTAAGTGTATTAGTTCTTAACTTGAATTTTAGAACCATAGCAAATTCAGTAGTGAATGTTTTGTTTTTTTAAGGTATTGGTGGTCATACTACATGTGATATTTGTATACTTACTAGCTGGTAATGGTTTTAAAGCTGATGATCAAAGGACCAACCAACCAGTCCATTCTGTTTTCATCCAAACTAAATTCACTTCTATGTTAATGACTTACTGTTTATTTAATTTTCTCATCGTGATGCTCTTAAATTCAACTTTATTCATGGTGAGCACCATTGATCTGTTAGGAACGGCTTTCCTACTGCCCCTTTGGAGTTTCTGCATTGTCAATTCAGATTCTCAATAGTCTCTTTTTTTTTTCTCCTTTAGAGTCAGAACACAGTCTAATCAATAGCAATTACACTATGTCTCTTGCCAACATGTAGTTCTTAATGCACACAGGTTTTATTGTATTTAATTACAGCATGTTCAGTTTTGTTTGATTACCTGTACAAGTTCCACTTTTTTATTTCCAGGTAGTCTGGATGTCTTAGTGAAATTTCTTTAGTAGTGCACATTATGGATGAACCATACTCTGTCTTCCCAGAACATCATTCTAGGATGGTTTCCTTGAATAGTACTCTGTTTGAATACATTATAATACCCTAAAGATCATATATTTTTAAGAGTAGCATGTTGGGGAAGTGGTCAGCACTTGATTATCTCCTCTTTTCATTGTGTTAGTGGAGGTTATGTGTCTGCATTTGTTTTTCTCCAGTTTTCCTCCACCATACCAAATATGTGTTTGTAGTTAATTAGGAATTTTAAATTGCCATTGTGTGAGTGAGCAAAGGTGTCTGCTTTTGGGGCCTATGGTAGATTCATTAGCTGTCTGGGATTGATATAGGCTGTGTCCACTGCAGCCATGATTAAGTGAGTTTGAAAAAGTTACATTGTGTTTATATTTTGTAGTGATTGTATTACAGTGGTGATAGTAATATCTACTGATATATATATATATATATATATATATATATATATATATATATATAATAGGCTTAGCAAATATCAGCAGTCTGGATAGTCTTGTTCCAAAGTTTACTTGCTAGCCTCAAAATTATGTATTACCATATACAGTCCCACGATGTGTAATTGTCAGTGTGCAGTTAGCATGATCTGTGTTTACTCAAGTTTCTTCTCTAATCATATACGTGCTGGGTTAATTAGCAACTTTAATTTGGTCAGCGATGGGAGAGTGTAGGTATTCTAATCAGAGTGGGTTACTGTGTTAGCATCCAGTGCTGCTACAATACTATTCATCTCTCTGTGATCCTGCAAAGGAAAGAACAGGTTCAATTAAGGGATGAATGGACTTTTCAAAGGAAGATATTGTTGTTGTGTTATACAGTATGTTGTAAACAGTTTGATTCAAACAATTAATTCAATCAATTTTCAAAACACTAATTAGAGAAAAAAACAAGGGGCTAGAGACAATACCAGCACAAATGAGTCAGAAGCAAGAGCCAGCATTTGAGGAAACACCCATTTTTTGAAGAGTGCACACTGTCATACTCATCTATTGGCCAATTAAGAGTCATCTATTAATGTAGCAGACGTTTCTTTATGATGTAGGAAGATAAAGGAGTAGGTAGTGAAAAAAGCAAAGCAAACACTATATAACACAAAGTCTTTGCAGACAGTGACAAGATTTGAATGTGACCTTCTGGAGCTGCCAGGCAGTGATACTAACTACTGCGCCTACATGGTGCTTTTGTAAAAATTTGGCATACATTTGTTAGTTAATTGCTCTTTTCCTCTCTATGGAGATGATATAAGAAATGTCAAACTATTTCCCCAACCTGCTTAATCATCTCCAGGATTTGCAGAGCTTTCCTGACAGAAAATTACAACATTTCCTGACATACAAAATGGGACCAATAGTGGATGGGGTGGTAATCCAGGTCCGATCTATAGTCATCAGTCAGCCTAATGTGTAAAATACTGTATATACTTTAGCATGTACAGTAGAAAGTAACCAAAGTACCAGGAGAGAAAATTTGCAGAAATGACAATAGATGATATACTGTATATATTTTTTGAGCAATGACTAACAAGACAAACTCACTAATGATGGTACAGAGTCTCCTAAATCCATCCCCCCATCTTCCTCACATACATTTACATTGCAGAGCTGTATGGGCCATATCATCCTAAGATGTGCTGAATGTAAAAACTATTGTTAACAACTATAAACATTCCTGTTTACCTAAAAGACACATTTTCAGCGACATGGAACTTTATGTTCAATTTCATGACATATTCTAGAACTGTAGATATCATTGTTTAAACTAACAGTTATTTAAAATAATTGCAGATGTTTTATGCTCTGTTTTTTATCTACTAAACTTTGGATAGTGATTACTAGAAAACAGTCCATGAATGCTTATGTGTACCCTCTTTCTGATTTTATTTCATGTTTTATTTTTGTTAAACACTAGAGAAGCTAAGACCCAGTAGAAATGGCAGATTGTCTGGCTTCCTTAGTTCCAGAGCACAGCAAAGGCTCAGTGAGTGTGGAGACAGAGCTAAGTGTACATTGTATTACTGTGGTCACAGAAAAATACTGAATAAAATCAGAATGGATGGATTAACCAGTGGGATTTAAAATTTGGAGCTAAAGCAGAAATTCATGCAGAGGAGACTATCTGAAGAAGATCAGGATTAAAAGGTTACTATACGATTGTTAATTCCTGGTTTATAATCTTTAGCTCTTCTGGTTTTGGAGTCAACACTGCACGGAGTGGGCATGAATGCTCTAGCAAATAAATTATGTGCAAGACATGTGCTGCATTATATTTAAAAATGGAATTTAACAGCACAACTCTGTTTCTTGATAATATTTATTGTATTATGATAAGAAACACAGTTTAAATCAATCCTGTTACTAAATACATATAAATTTTGCTGGACAAACGCTGGTTGCTATGGCTAAATAAAACCTGCTTGTTTTGATTATTACCATATGAGTTTAGTTTAAGGTCTTAAGAACCAAGAGCCAGAATTAATTGTCAGTGTCATATGTGCTTATGATGTTATTGCCCACCCTGATGAATATGACTAAATCGTGCAATATTAACTTCACTTTTTTTGTCACTTTCATTTTTTGTCCCTTTAGCTGAAATAGTTTATTGCCTGCAGAGCAAAACATGTAAAATACATTATCTATAGATAGTAGACATATATTACAGTCTTATTAGAGAAGCAATTATTTATTAGCTTTTCACCTTTAAGCTTAACTCTGTCAAAGAAATATACCAATTTGCATCAACCTGACTGATATCCTTAGTATTTGTCCATAAAAATGGCCAGGATTAAAAATTAGTAATTGGGAGATAAAACATATTGCCACTATTAATGGAAATTAGAAAGCTTTTTTAAATTATGATACAAATATATATTCAATAGGCACCATCTAAGTTTGCTTTTATGCTTAGAAACCACTATCAGTGAAACAGCTCATCATCTGTTTATTGCTTAATTAACTATTTTAATGGGTCCTATCCTTTAGTTATGTTCAGAATATTAACAATGATTGACATATTTAGACTTGGATTTTTCACCCCAAAGAAAATCTTCACATCTGCTATTCCGAATATTTTAAAATGTGCTTGTGTTAGTTACAAAATGTAAGAGTACTTGTATAAATATTTTTATATACATGTCAGAAAAATGAAGCCTAAGCAGCAACTCATTTGTTTATAAAGTTTGCTTAACAATTCTTTGAAAGATAAAATAAAATAAATAACTTTTGTTCACATGTTCTTAAATAGACATTTGTACTATTCTTGTTATTTTTTCATTATTCTTCATGCATTTTTCCAACACATTAATTACAAGGAGTCAAGCTGCATTTTGAATTTTCAAAAATTAAAATGTATTCTTTGTCAATTTGTTTTGATTACCTGCAGATTTTTAAATTATTCATTGCAAGATGTTTCATATTATAGATGTTTCACTACTTTGTAAGCAGGGTAAACAAATCCACACTTATTACAGCTGTACAGCTGAAAGATACTTTTTTAAATTACTCAATACATGACACTTTTGTATAGATGGTCTGTATGACATGTTAATTATCTTCACTATTTTAATATATGTTAATGTGCACTTATGAAATGGCAGCATGTTTGGAAATGCAAGGCCTGCATTCTTGTTCAAATGTTTTATTTTCTTCTTACAGTAAGTTTCCAGTGGGCCTATGTTTTAAGTGCCCCCTCATGTGGATGAGAAGTGCCTATAGCATGAGTTTAATACGCCTATAAAAATAGGCATCCTGATTGGCTGATTTGTAGAAGCACAGGAAGTTCAGGGTTTCTAATAACCACCCAGAGACACAGTTACCATAGAGACAAAGATAAGCCCCCCTTTCTCAAAAAACGTCTGCATGTCATCACAGATGCCTGCAGAAAGTGTTAGCTCCTGCCAGTTCTCCCATTAGCATCTGCTGAAACATTAGAACGCAGCTGTCTCATGAAGGTCAGTTTTTTCAGTGCATTTCCTACTTCTAGTTAGTTTCTTATTATTTTAACAACTTTTTGGTTGTGTGTATACATACATACATATGTATACATATACATTCATTTCAGTGTAAGTGTGCATATCTTTATATAGATTAACTATTTTTATTAAATTATTACTTTTATGGCAAAGAACAAGCTGTTTGCACTTCAAGTAAATGTGCATTTCTGTAGCACAGGGGAATAGTCTGTTTTTACAAGTCTCAAAACCAAGGAGCTGGGAAGTCGGTTATCTGCTTCATATCAAACATTGTTTCATCTTACAGCATTGTTAAGAGTGATCAGAATATTTAATGAAGGAAGCATCAGAGACAATGTTTATTTCTGTATCCTTACATAAAGACTAAATCTGGCTTTTCCATTAGAGAAAACTGATATAGGCTATTCATAATTGATTTTTAGAGTATTAGCAGCCTTTTTAAATGCAGTTTATGCCCAATAACATTTGAAGGTCTCACTCAGCTGGGCTGATTATCAAAGCAGCTAAACTGTGAATTCACTAAAGATGTGTTTTAATTTGAGCTGGGCACTCTTTTCTCTTTGATTATGATATATGTTGGAATACCTTTACTCCACATTGTACTGTTTATTATCAAGCTTGTACCAAGTACAGTGAAGTTTGAGGCAGTATTAAGTATAGCTGTGTTCTGAGTAAAGGATATCCTGTTGATGGGAGTGTTCAGTTATCTGAGGAAAGGTTCGTTGGCAGGAAATATGTCAGACTCTTGTTTTTGCTGAGCAAAAAGGAAGTATAGTGGATTAGTCTCTGCAACTATGTGGATAATTACGGACAATTGTGATCTACTTTTTGTATTTGTACACTTTATTATACTTACTGTGTTATTAAAATTTACAACAGTTCTTATTTCTGTTATCTAATGCTTCCTCTTCACACATAGGTTTGTTGTATATGCTCTATTTTAGATTAATCTGTAATACTAGAATACTTCTAAGATTTTAGAAATGGTTTATATTTTTAATTTAGTATAGGATTTTATTTTCATTGTTTTTTTTTTAACACAATTTTATTTCTGGTGACTAATTTTAACAGTTCTAACTAGGTAATCACAGCTTGCACAAAAATAATAATTGCCAAATTTGGATTGGATTGACCTGCTTGTAAGTTCTCAAGAAATCAAAACATTTTCTGCATAATGTTTGAGTAAAGCATACATACCAGCATGCTCTGTCCTAATCATTTAAGTGATACTATATTCTGTTCTGTACTCTGAAAATTATGTTTAACTTCATTGCGCATGCTTGAATTGTTTACACTAAGACAAATGTCAGTTAAAACACTGGGAAAAGAAATGTTTCACTTTTGTCAAAATTGCTTTATACAGTTGAGAAACTCCGGGTGGAAGAAGTAAAACAATTCTGGCTTTATTAGGTTGTTTTAAATGTAGACATATGTGTAAATATTTATTTGTAATATTTCATGCAACTAGTTGTATACTACATGAATTTAAAATTTGGGAATACTGTACTTAGTAGTTTTAATAAGAAAACTTCTGCATTTTCTGTTTATGTCTTAAGCAAATCTATTCATCCTTTTCTGACTGTTAGCAAGTCTTTCACTCAAATAAAGCATCAACAGTTTAGTAAGAATGACAATATTTGAGGTAGGCCTAGGTCAATAGACTGGTGTAATTTAATTAGGTAGCCTCACAATAGGCACAAGTTTGTATATGTGTGCCTTTCTTTGAGTGCTTATGTGAGCACTGCCCTAAACAGCACTTGAAATATCTTTTGTAAATGCACAGCTGTGCCTGTAGGTAATTGTTTTAAACTACTTGTGAAAGAGTGCATCACATGGTCCTGTGCTAACACATGCTATTGTGTGTAGATTTTCACATGGCAGAAACATTTAGCACCCACCATGCATTATTGCTAACATTTACAAGAAAGAGTTTTGTCTTGATTTCTCATGACAATGCTAAAATTCTTTTTGCTACCTGCTATCTGTGTGGCTGTAATATTAAATCATGCCAAAAAGCAAGTCACTGCATTAAACACAAAACACGAAATGCAGCATTGTAAAATGTAGCATTTTAATTACTTAATTTGGATTTGCAAGATTGTTATTTATTTTTGCAATTGACGACTGTAGAATGATGGACATTTACAATATACAAACCCTTTTGCTTTACAAATATCTGAGGGAAAAAAAAAAAACAGTAAGCTTTTCTGTTTATAATGATTTCTTTAATACATTCAACTCACCTCCCCTATCTCAAAAATCATAAAAAAGTGAAAGTGTTACATCCTAAAAGTTTTATTCTGGAAATGTTTTCATAATTTATTTAATTTAAAATTTTAACCATTATAGACAATGTGTTTAGAAGGCTGATTAAGTATTTTAAACTTGAATACTTGGTAACGTGTTTGAAAATACTATTTTGGTCATTTATATGTATTTTTTATAATCTGGAATCAAGTCCTGTAAATCTTCTATTTTAATTTTCTTTCTGTAGAAATAGGAAATTATATAGTTACTTTTGAAGTTTTCATTTAGAAACAGTAAAACGAAGCAACTTTCGCAATGTGAGTCTTTTTTACATACTCACTAGACACAATACCAGAATTGAGCCTCTCCAGTTTGGTTTTACACACTCTTATTTAATTCTTTCTTCCCCTTTTAGTGGCACACATAATAGTTTTTTTCTTCAGTGTTCATTTAGCAGAGTGCCCTTGGTCCACTTGACCTGTATTCAGTCAATAACTGTTCATTTACCCCTGCAAAGAGACAATTTTCCAAAGCGACAGCCCGAATTTAGTTCCATGAATGAGCTAATCAGGGGCCAACAGTGGTTTTAGTGATCGAGTACTTTGCGTTCAACCAAAATGTTCATTAATCCAAGAAGGCAAAAGGTTTCATTTTTGAGGGCACCTTTAAAATGCTTTATTGTGGGAAAAAAGGAATCTTTTTTTTCTTTAAACACACATATTATCAAGTTTCCATTGGCAATCTGAATAGAATAAAAATATTATTTCTGTACTAAATACTGGAACTATAGTTAAAAATGTGAAAGTTAATTTTTCATAACTAATTTATAATAAATAATTAAGTAGAAGAGTAGCACAATGGTTTGTGCTTTTGCCTCAAAGCTCCAAAGGACTAGGTTCAAGTGGCCTGGTCACTGTCTATGTGGAATTTGTACATTTTCCTACATGTCTGCATGGGTACTCTTGTTTGAATGACAAATATCAGAGAAGTAGAAGTCAGCTTGACTGGCTTGGTATTAGTGAATGTAATTGTGTGCCTGAGTGTATCCTGCAATGACCAAACTTCCTGCCCCAATTTGGGTTCTGTCTTACATCCAGTTGATTCAGATATAGTCTCTGTCTTCATATGACACTGAATCTGATGATTAAATGATAGTAATAGATAAATAAATTAATTATAAGTAATTACAATATATACAACTATCTAGGAACCAGGTTTCATTTCTTGGGTGGTCACTGTCTGTGCAGAGGTTTTGCTGTGTCTTTGTGTCATTTCTCCATATTCTCTGTTTGTCTCCCACATCCTAGAAATGTTTCTCTTAGGTAAATTGTCAGCTTTAATGTGGCTAAGTGTGGTTGCTTGAATAACTTTTACCCTGCAGTCATTTCATTTCCCATTTAGAACTCGTTCTTGCTTTATGCCCAGTGATGATAGGTTAGGCCTTGGCCCCCTGTCACCCAGGATAGGATTGACCAGGTTTGAGAATGTTATGTTATTCTATGCCACATATGTTTTCTTTATAGTATTTATAATTTAGTAAAAATTTCAGTTATTAGGAATTCATAGGGCTATAATTCTAAAATATACTGTATTTTACATTATGCATTTTTAGAAGTAAATGTTTTAGAAATTGTGTGATTTACTATATATAGCTGCAAAATCAAATTATGATCATTTAAGTTAGACAAGCAGTTAACTTCCTACTAGATATTCATTTTTATACCTATTGAAGGGAGAATAATTAGTGCATTGTAAGTTGTATCAGGAGTGGGACTTGCCCACAAAAATTGATTGAAATTTGTTTGTATATTAGTGGAATATAAAGGTGGGAAGCATGAAGACATTGCAAACTTAGCAACTTCAATATCAGTTATTTTTATAAAATGATGACACCTTTTAAAAAGGTTAGAAACAATTATGCTTTTAAACTCATAATAGCTGCATTGAGGTCTGCATTGAGTACAGCATGAAATATTTTTATAAAGCTGCAATGAAACTGAGACTGTAAAAGACTAATTTTGTTCTAAATACAGTTGTACTACATTAAAAGAACAGTGTTTGTTAAAGAGCTGTGATATATAGTACATGGAGGAGAACTATAAATTTTATTATAGCAAACCTCAATAAATCAGACACAGATTATTGGTGAGCTTAATTAAAATACAATGAAGTATATTAAAGTATAATTAAAGTTACATTAGCAATAAGTAAAAATGAGAAGGGATGGTCCACCTTTGTGTTTCTGAAAAGGCCAGTTATTACGTTTCCTATAGCACTTGGTTGTGGAACTGTCATTGATGAGTTTCCAAAACAAATGTAACATACAAGCATTTCATCATGTGGGCTTACAGTACTTAGTTTTCACATTTTGGATTTTTTTAGAATGAAACTAAAATAATAAATGTAAATAAAATGTAGAGAACATCTCCAAAAAATGTACATTCTACTGATTTTGTCTTTGTAAGTGGAATTATTGCAATTGCAACATGTTCACAGGTCACTGCTTATAAAAAGAAGTTTATGTTGTTAGCTCTGTTGCTATGGTATTATCAACAAGAGCAAACTTTGGGTTTTTGAGTCTACGCCACATTATTATTTGCAGAAGATAACTTTTAAGAGGAATACAGCTATAGGTAATCAGGAGTATAGGCTTTAATGGCACTTAGTCAGCATTTCTGAAGTAGATAAGCAGGAACAGAGAAACAGGATACGTGAATTAGTATTTTCCCTTGCCTTTTTAACAAATGATCAAACCATACTGTTAGAATAAAGCTGAATGTCATGTCATGGTAGATTTGTTTGTTAAATTGGACCTTGCTGCAAATCCCGTTGATTGCGAATACAGTTCATTACCTGTGTGTTTATGTTCTTTGCAAGGAAGCTTATTCAACTAAAATGAAATAAAGTGACTTCAAGGTCCGACTGAATATTTACTGTTCAATTAAAGTGTACATTTTTCTGTTTACCTTGTATTCATTATATTTTAGTTATCTTAATGTATCATCAACAACCTATGTTAGTTATGCCATACTAGAATAATTGCAGTTTATCTGTAAAGGTAGCACTCTTGATACATTTAACTTGCATTTCTTATGCAGTACCTATGCTCAATGTTGTATTAATCTTATATTTCTTATACTTAAAGCAGTTTTCACCTTTGTATATAGTATTTTGAAACATGTTGTCAGTAGGATAGCAAGACATTCACAGCACTTAAGAGTGTTTTTTGTTCTCTGTTTTGAAGAATCCCATTATAAAATGAGATTTTTCATTATAGAAGTAAGCAACTCCCGATACACAAATTTTTTTCCAAACATGATTGTGGGATGCAGCAGTACATTTTAGAAAAGCTGTTGATCCAGTTATTACCATGATGGATAAAAATTTGTACAAGTTTTAAGCCTTGCAACCATAAGTCAAATATTAATTACTATTTTTCTTGTAGTAATTAACATGTTTTATCATCTTCTCACATTGGCCTCGCAAATGTTTAAAGTTTAATGGAAATCAAGATGTGGACTGCAGACCTCCAGAAGTTGCTTTGCTTTATATTTGACACATCTGAGTGGTGCATGCCTTCCCATAACAGGGACATGTAAAATAATGTCAACTATGTGCGTTTTGCTGAACTCTAAAATTATATAACAAATAATTATTGCCACTTGTCTGATTGAATATGATTTCTCATGCTGTCTGGTATTAACTATTGAAAGATCGCAGAGGGGGAGAGGACTGATGACTGGTTGTATGAAGAAGACAAATGGCAAGTGCTCATCAATACAAGACGTGAATCCCAACATTTAAACAGCAGTCCTGTAATTTATTTTGTTGTGAAATTAAGTCAACACTAAAATACGTTTACCTATCACCCTCACTATTGGGTAGAAAAAGATTGGCATACCATCCTCAGAAGGGCTGTCAGCTGACATGGGTACAAACTGTGGGTAGGCTTCTCTAAAAACAGATTGCAACCATACAACTTCATTAGACACCACTCACAGAGAGCCATTAATTTGCGTGGTCTGTGAAAGACACTCCCATGCAAAAGCTCTGAAATCATGAGATTTCTTGTTGTTGTCTACTTTATATTATTATTTATTGATTGGTATTTGAGATTTTAAGTTTAGAGTATTCAGTTGTTCCTAAGATTTAAAATACTTAACTGGAGATGTATCACAATTTTATTAGATCATTTCTGTAGCTTGACATTTTTTGTAATATAATTATTTATTAGGAGTTTTCTTATTTTTGTTAGGCGCATGGTTAGTCTTGGTCTTTATAATTGATATCTGTAATATATATAAGCTAACTAAGTGATAACTAAGTGCAAGGATCTTGGTTTAATAGATTATTGGTTTGTTAAAATCAAGTTTTCATTGCCTTTCATTGTGATCTGTAATTTGGTTTGGTTTGTTTGTAATTACTAAACATATACTCAATATAGGCAAGATATTTTTGGCTAGAGAATTCTCTCTTGATATGATCTTTAATACATATCAAAGGACTTTGTTTTTGGTCGCATTCTTATTTACCACACTAAACCAACCTATTGTATTTGCAGTTCAGAGGGAGACCAAGCAAGACTGAAGATTTAAATGGGTCTTTAAATGTGATCTACTAGTGAGTGCCAGATGTGAAAGCAAAAATATATCAGAAGCAGTGTTCCTGTTGGAGTTTCTACATGTGAAAGTGTATAAGTAATGTGCCACCTCCAAAATAACATCCAGCAAAGATTGTTCAGTGGCCAGAAGCACACTATGCGTTAAAGGGACAAAGTAAAAGATGTGCTAATAGACAAAAATAAGTGGTATCTGAAGGAGACTGTTTCAATTTGCCATGTTACTTTGGTGAGATGCCTATTGATGAGCTAGAGTATGCTGTTCTACTGTAGCTTTTTTATTTTTGAAAGCTGTTGTCTTTACTGTTTATTTTGAAATATATTCTTGTTGGCTTGATGGTAAGCTCCATGAATCACACTAGATAAAATAAAGATTGATTGACTGATCCTTTCTCTCAAAAACAAAAAGATGAATTGTATTGAGTTAAAGAAAAGCTAAAATAGACATCAGAGGACTGAAAAAAAAACTGGCTCAACTGATGTGTTCTGATTCCTCCTAATTGGATGACCAGGATTTGACCCAATTGATCCATTCTTCTGGATGGCAACAATGCGGGCTTGTAGTTGCAGTGTAATGGTGTAATAGAGTATTTTCATAGCACATATTGAGTCCATTGATACAAGATGAGCAGCCTTTGAGTGTTGAAGTATGTCTGAACATCATTGCCAGTCATATGCATTTCAAAACTTCAGTGTACACCTCCATGAATGGAGTTTTTCAACAGAATAATGCTCTGTGCCACAAGGCTAACAGAGTTCTGGAATGGTCCCAAAAATGTGAAGTAAATTACCTGAATATAGTGGCCATGTCAGTCTACAGATCTCAATTCAATCAAGTACCTGTGGGATGAGGTTGAATAGGCAATTAAGATTAGAAGTTGACTACCAGTTTATTTTTATTAAGTAGGGGACACTTTAGAGTCAATATAAGCCATAGTTCCTGTGATGTGTAATCATCTCTAAATAATAGTGCTGCAATGAAACATTACAGTAATATATTTACTTTGGTCTTTTTATCTGTCTTTGCCCATCAGTGTTGCAATTAACAAGAAAACTGTTCAGAAACAGGTGAGAAGTATGTAACAATGATTTGGGTTCTTCTAGCTTGGGCTTGATCTATCCACTTTCTCTTTTCTGACAGATTTATTTTACTGGTATATGGCCTGAGCTTCAGATGAAAAGTAAAAATAAAGTACACTACTTTTAATGTGATGCAAGCCTATCGGACATAGCACTGTACCCATGAAATGCAAGCAGCAGAAAATTAAGATATAAGAACAGGCAAAAACGTAAAGGATGGCAACAAATTCACAATTTGAATTAGAGGTCCTCTTCCAGCTGATTTTTCAAATATTTAAGGGGGATTTTTGAGTCAGTATTTGCTAGCATTTCTGTGCTGTTTATTTATCTCAAAATTATAGGGTTGAAATGAAACACTAACCTCACAATAAAAAAGTACCTTGTTTTTGGGTACAAGATATGATATATCTTTGTTCATTGGTTTTGTAATTAACTGGGAAACCATTATTAATAAAAGTACAGGAAAAATACGCAAGATAATTTTTTCCCCTAATTTAGACTCAGTGCTGCCTGTGATTTGTTAAAACAAAAAAAAAGAAAACATCCATCCATTATCCAACCCGCTATATCCTAACTACGGGGTCACGGGGGTCTGCTGGAGCCAATCCCAGCCAACACAGGCCACAAGGCAGGAAACAAACCCCGGGCAGGGCGCTAGCCCACCGCAGAGCACACACACACCCACACTCACACCAAGCACACACTAGGGACAATTTTAGGATCATCAATGCATCTAACTTGCATGTCTTTGGACTGTCGGAGGAAACCCACACAGACACGAGGAGAACATGCAAACTCCACGCAGGGAGGACCCAGGAAGTGAACCCAGGTCTCCTTACTGCTAGGCAGAAGCACTACCCACTGTGCCACCCAAAAGAAAACAACTAAATTTAATATGAAGTAATGTAATCAACTGGTAGAAAAAAAGTTAAAAGAGAACAAAGACAGATTTATTTTTTGCTCCTTATGTCTGTCTGCTGGATTGGTTCAGTAGAAAGGTCAAAAATGTGGATTGTTTGATAACAACAATAAACAACTTATTTGAATATTATTTACAAAAATTAGTGCAGTAAACAATGCAGCTGTCCGTAATGCCTTCTCTATTCTTTCTGTAAGCAGAACAATCTGGCAATGTATATAAAAAAATCTTCTAACTTACCTTCAGCAGAATTTTGTTTTGTAGTTTGTCTTTGAAAGTTTTCAGGGAACGTTCACACAGCCTGTGCTACATCTGATAACTTAGAATATGAACTAAAATATTTTTATAGTGTATATATATGAAAAAATGCAATAAACATATGTGTAAATATGTAATTGTAGAAACAATAGAGCATACTGCATGTGTATAAATCCATTTAAAGCCTATGTCATGGTGACTTCCTTATTAGTGATTATACTTACTATAAAACAGTATGGACTCTGTATAAAAAATTACAAGTACATATACCTATATCATACCACTTCTAAGTAGTAGTAGCAGTAGTAGTCGTATTAACTAACTGGCAGCCTTAATGTTCGGAATTTCCAAAATGAATATGGCTATCCTAGTAATGTTTAGCTATTCAAATAATGAGAC
>JANRMT010062800.1:4305695-4324258 GCA_026402145.1 Polypterus bichir lapradei
TTTGCTTTATGTCCTGCGGTGGGTTGGCGCCCTGCTTGGGATTGGTTCCTGCCTTGCGCCCTGTGTTGGCTGGGATTGGCTCCAGCAGACCCCCGTGACCCTGTGTTCGGATTCGACGGGTTGGAAAATGGATGGATGGATGGATGATTTTGCTTTATACTCTTTCCTGTTGCTGGTGTCAAAATGGACACTTAACTGGTTATTTTTTGTTGCATGTTAATCTGTCTAGATCAAATAAAAGTCCTAAGTAGTGATAAATCCAGCCTTTGCAGTTTGAAGGCATCAGCTACAGACTAGAAGCTTGTATGTTGCTAAGCAACTGTGTCAGAGGAGGATTGTCGGATTTTCTGCCACCAGTTACTCATAAAGCTGCAGAAGAAGGAATAAGCACTGGTAACATATAAACAACCCCAGAGGTGCCATCCAGACTTGGAAGATTATGGTTTCTTTCATAAGTATATCTCAGCCAAGATAAAGTGGTACTTGTTTCTTTGTATTGTGATCATAGGGTTACTGCAGAAAATACACACCTACAAAAAGATACATGTCATGTTTATATTTACTTGTTTTTAAAAATATAACTTCTTTCATTGCTTAATTCAGTAAAACTTGTTTTACAAAGTGATTGATTAAAACAATGTTTTTTATCTTTTTTTTTTGTTTTTTTGGGTGGGCTGCATAATTTTTGATTTTTAAAAACTGATTGACATTGTTTGAAGTTGATCAGTGTAATCAAGAGTTAATTGGTCTTACAATTTAAAATGTTTGTCTTACTTTCTGAGTCATTATCTAGCTTTTTCAATTTAATGAAGAAGTAGCATATTATATGTATCAAAGAGGCTTTATAATTAACAGACATTTTGGCAGAGTTCTAGGTTTTCATTTGTAATTGTGACATAAATACCTAATATCTTCCAGTGTTAAACTTCATTAGCTAGTAATGAGTTTATTTATAGTTGTCCAGGCATTAATAATGAGATGAATCACTTTTCTCCATATTATATATAAAACTGGAATTGTTGACCTAGTCAGATACTCAAATTTATATACTAAATTCTGTAAAGTTACATTTATATAATAAATTATGCATTTTTAAAAAAAGTTATTTCTTCGCAATCATAATACAATATATTTAAATATATATATATATATATTATTTGCCATATAAAATTGTGTTCTAAATTAGAGCATTTTTAAAAAATGTAAAAAAAAAAACCAAACGAACCCACTCTTGTGCTTTATAATAGAGGTAAAGGACACCAGGGTCCAACGTGAAAACAAAAGTATTAAAGCTTACAAAATGTACTTGTTTTTCAAGCCAAGAGTGTTAATTCGTTGATCTGCATCTTAAAAGTGAACACATACTTCAAAACAGTGTATCCATGTCATTTTAGGAAGAAAACAAAGCATAACGTTTTTGCAAGATTCATCCATTTTAAAATGTGCACTTCACTCCTCCACACCACCCTTTAGGAGGCTTGGTCTCATCTTGAAGAGTTGTCTCCAAGTACAGTTGTTGGCATTATTGAACATTGATGCCCAGATGTGAACTTCTGTCTCTTTTCTATACAGAACTAGACAGTAATCACTGGAAAATAGTTAAGCTTATATTCACTCACAGTCATTCACTTTATGGAAGCTAGTACTCACCACTTCTGAAAAAAATGATTGAGTTATTTTCAGGGCTATGGAGTCGGTAGATAAATTCTTCGACTCCGACTTCTTAGTTTCCGGTACTTCTGACTGTGACTCTGATACCGACTCCCCAACTCCTCTGTATTTAATATGCTAATGTATTTTCCAGGTTGATTGAAGAGAGGAACATACACGTCATTTAACCACATAACTACTGGCCAGGAAGATGACTCTCTACTGTACTGGCCAGTTAAACAAAAAACAAAAAAATGAGAACAATAAGGTTTTATTTATTGTTTTTATCAAATGGCTATAAAGTAGTAGCATGCATAAAAATCAGGAACAGGAACTTTACCAGTTCAAAAAATATAAACCACATTCTTCGGTAGTTTTAAAACAAAAACAAAGCTTAACTAAATGAACAAAAAACAGTCTATATATTAAACTTGGAATACAGTTGTAGAGTAGAATAGCTGTTAAATGCAATCCAAAATTAACACAATGCAATGTTCTAATAAACAGAATTGCTTCTGCCAGATCCTCTTTCATAGAAGCTCTTAAATCTGACTTGATTATTTTTAGAGCTGAAAATAGTCTTTCAACACTGACTTGGGTGGGTGGCATTGCTGTTACAGTTCTAGCCAAATCACTAATAATCTCTGGATTAGCAATCATACTTTTCAACTTCTTTTAATTCTTTAAAAAACTCCTGCTGGAGTCTCTTTATTTGGACATTTACTGGTCGTTTATCATTCACGCATAGGTGACGTCGGTTTGCTTTTGAAACTTCCATTTTGTCCAAGTAGGAATCAAAGTCTAGTTCATCATTTGAAGAGGATGATCCTGAGTTACCAGTGCTTGTAGCTGAATCCGTGGTGGTGTTTCAGGTAGTAGTAATCCCTTCATGTGAACTGCTACACCATAGAATGCATTTTTTCCATTAGCAATCTGGTCACTGCTCAACAAAATTTGGCTCATTTAATCAACATAAATAGCAGCTAACAAGATTTGATTATCCAGTAAGAAACTCTCTTTTCTTCATTGAAGATACAATACCATCAGCTATTAACCCTCCACTTTTGTTCAGGCAATAAATATATCAAGCTCTTCCATTCCAAGAAAATTTTACAGGGTGTTAAATCTTCATATTGCAACCTCTTGGTGACAGTAAAGGGGTAAGAAAGTAGACTTTCCAGTTCTTTTACTTGTGCCTACTGGCTTTCAGTTAATAAAACATTTTCATTGTCCAGTTCTTCAAGAAAGTCTTTTAGTTCAAGCAAACGCTTTACCATCAAATAAGTGCTTCCCCAGCGTGTGGTTTGATCCAAAATGGCTCCTTTTTCTGCACATCTTTTCAAAATGGCATCTGCTTTAGGAGCCCTGGCTGCAACAGTTACTTGCCTCAAGTTGCCAATTAGAGTAGCTGCATGACAATCTTTCAATCCATCTCTTATTGCAAGTTGAAGAGTATGAACAGCACAGTGCATATGTTGAATAGTAGTAAGCTTAGATGCTTCTTCAGCAATGTTATCCAAAATTTCACCATTCTCTTCGGTTTCACTTTCTCCAATACTTGCAGAACTGTCTTCCTGTAATATCTGTTTGTCATTTCTTCATCTACTTTATTCATTTTCTCAATTGTGCTTAACATATTGGAAACATTATCTGTCACAATACATAGAATCTGTTCCTTTTAAATATCAAAATCTTATAGAACAGGTGGTGTGCAAAGTTATGCTAAAGTTCAGCCCTGGGTGGGAGCATATATGGAGAGTGCAGACAGAACCCCTGAACACACATCAGGCCATAGCACACAACTACACCTACATCATTACACTTGTTTACACTCAAATGAACTTGTTAAACACATTATATCTGAAATAAAATGAAAACGCTTTTTGTAATGTACCATAATCCAGATTACAATATGTGAATGTCAGGTCCTATAATCACTCACCTGAACTTCACACTAGTAGTAACACAACTATGCACTGGGCTTTGTTCTTACATCAGAGAAGTACTTCATTAGGACTATTGTTTGTGAAATGGGACATTTGAACTTGCTGTATTTCTTTTTTCATTACAATTTAAATTTATTAGGAGTCGATTCATTTTTGCCAACTCTGACCCCGACTCCAGGTACCCAAAATTGTTTCCGACCCTGACTCTGACTCCACAGCCCTGGTTATTTTTCAAACATATTGCCCACTGTTGCTGCATGTCATGCATGTGTGTGCTTTGGTGGTCTAGTGAGAGATAGATTAAGCATGTGCATAGTGTGCAATCAACTGATAAGCCTACATTTAGTTTTAAACTCCTTCCACGGCAGTCACTGTGAACAGACAAGAGAGAAAGAGATGTATCCTTACCTCAAAAATTGAAATCTTCTTGTTCAAAATGGGTGTATTCAGTAAGTTTTAAAGGCTTTTGTTTCCATGCTGGATCCCAGTGTTCTTTACTTCCATTATAAACCTCAAGAGCAGGCTAAGTACTTTTTTAAAAATTACAAAAAGCTTCACTTTAGAACACTGTTTCATGTGGTAAATTAATATACTGTATACTATGATAGTGTAGAAATAATTTTAACTTGAAAAAGTACTGAACATATCCTTTAAGACTCTACCAAGAGTTGATTGGCCCACTATTCATGTGATTTGTGAATTTTTACCTCTGAGGTGAAATTGTTGGTAGCTTATTGCACATACTTTTACTGTACTCCGTGTCTGATAAATCTGTCAGTCTAATTGGAATTTTACCACACAATGTAAATAACAAAAACATGCTCATGTAATAAAGACTTAAAATTCAAATATGTACAGTTTTCTTTACTTTGTACAGTTAAGCACACAGTGCATGGTTTTCTCCCATACTTCTTTGGGACTTTAATAATAATAACCTTTTTATATTCTTTGATAAAAATATACAAAAGCATACATCATATTAAATAAAAGCCACCAGAAATGCACACACATATTTTTGTTACAAAAACAGTTGGTATACTCAGATACCTGATAAATATCCTTTTACATTTTACAGCATATTTTAAAAATTCCTACATTTTGGTAATCTTTTTTTTCAATAGACATAAACTTATACAAATGTTGTTCAAAACATGCAGATATATTGAGAATAGATGCTCAAGGGTTGTTTCTAAAATTTTGAGCAGGTCAACTTTAAGGTAAAGAAATGAAATGGGTCCCCTATTCTGCAAAGAGAACATTTAATTCTGAAGATTACATGTTAACTATTTTACTGATACTAATTATATGTTAAACTTGTATTGCATGCCATAAGGAATATAACAAAAATACTGTACATTTAAATATTTAATGCTGCAGAGTGGCATAGAAGAGAATTTCAAACAGTGCATGTGCTGTAAATGCATGTTCACCTCTTGTGCTTAGAAACTACTTAAATTAAAATAGGCAGTTTTTTGCTGGAAATTATGTCCTTTCATTGGAGATATCACTAAGATTCAGTATTTACATGGGTGTTCATCTATTTATACATTTTAGATACCTTCTTTACTTTATTCAGCATCGGGGAGAACTAGCAAAAGGTGTAAAGCATTTCATGGCACAACCGATATGAGGCTGTAATAATAAGGGTGGGCTATTTATATGGATACACCTTAATAAATTGGGAATGGTTGGTTATATTAACTTCCTGTTTGTGGCACATTAGTATATGTGAGGGGGAAAACTTTTCAAGATGGGTGTTGACCATGGTGGCCATTTTGGATCCAACTTTTGTTTTTTCAATAGGAAGAGGGTCATGTGACACATCAAACTTATTGGGAATTTCACAAGAAAAACAATGGTGTGCTTGGTTTTAACATAACTTTATTCTTTCATGAGTTATTTACAAGTTTCTGACCACTTATAAAATGTGTTCAATGTGCTGCCCATTGTGTTTGTGTTAACAAACAAAACCACCGCTATTGGTCTGACACTAACCCACATTGGATAGATCCCTCCAAGACTGTTGGAACAAAAAAAATTGATGGTATGGTGTGGTATATGGGGTACAAAGATAGTGGGGCCATTCTTCATCAATGGAAACCTCAAGGCCACTGGATATGCGAAATTGCTACATGATGATGTGTTTCCCTCTTTATGCACTGAAGCTGGCACGTTCCCTGAGTTTTTCCAGCAAGATGGTGCACCACCACATTATGGGTGTCAGGTCCGAGCATTCCTAGATGAACAGTTTCCTGGAAAGTGGATTGGTCGTCGTGGGCCAGTTGAATGGCCCCCAAGGTCTCCTGATCTGACCCCCTTAGACTTTTATCTTTGGGGTCATCTGAAGGCAATTGTCTATGCTGTGAAGATATGAGATGTGCAGCACATGAGACTACGGATACTGGAAGCCTGTGCTAGCATTTCTCCTGTGGTGTTGCTATCAGTGTGTGAAGAGTGGGAGAAGAGGGTTGCATTGACAATCCAACACAATGGGCAGCACATTGAACACATTTTATAAGTGGTCAGAAACTTGGAAATAACTCATGAAAGAATAAAGTTACGTTAAAACCAAGCACACCATTGTTTTTCTTGTGAAATTCCCAATAAGTCTGTTGTGTCACATGACCCTCTTCCTATTGAAAAAACAAAAGTTGGATCCAAAATGGCCAACTTCAAAATGGCCACCATGGTCACCACCCATCTTGAAAAGTTTCCCCCCTCACATATACTAATGTGCCACAAACAGGAAGTTAATATCACCAACCATTCCCATTTTATTAAGGTGTATCCATATAAATGACCCACCCTGTACATTTCACATTCATTAAACTTTTTAAAGATGTTGTACATGTGATGATGTGTACGTTAATAAAACTGTTTTGGCAGCTATATTTAACCAGTATTTGTTTCTGAATAGTGTCATCTAATGTGCTGTCTATCTTATGAACCAGCCTACACAACTAGGCATCATGGTGAATTGGTTTTACATTTTTTTCTACATTAAATATAAATAAAGAATTAGCATTTCACTTAACGTGTCCAATTTTTAGGCTTAAAGACCTTTTAATAACAGCATTATTTTTTTCATAAAATGGAACAATGTGGCAATCCTTGAAAAACAGAATCCTGATTATTTTTGTTATTTGAATTAACCCGTTAATGATGTCATTATCCATAAATGTAAGGTAGTTATCACAAAGAATATAGACAATTTCTTTTCTGCCAGACACATATCCTTTTGCCTGTATTACCTCAGAGTTGACTGAGTTAGTAGATAAAGTAGCATAGTGATGGACTGTCTGCTGCATCTTACCATCCCTGCATTCCAGAGGTACAGGATTGCATTATCATTGGTGCGTGAATGAGCGCTTCTGATCCGGCTGCACTGATTAAAGATTAAGACTTTACAACCTCATCTAGAAGGATTTCTCCCTTTCAACAGTATTGGGAATTGAGTTACATATAGTGTGCTAGTTCAGTAATTCCTTCTGTGCTTCGAATTCTTTATATGTCCTTTAGTTGTGTTTTTTCAAGGTGTGCTTATCAGATATTTTCAGAGTTGGTTGGTTGCCACTGATTATAGATATCAGCTAGAGATATATGCGTAAAAATTTATGTTAGACTGATAGTAATCATAATTTAAAAGAACGCAGGCATGAGATTTTGGGAAAATCAGGATTTTTTTAACCGTTTTTATAGAATAGTCAGCAACAAAAAAGCTCACTTCTGTGCTGAATTTAAACCAAACTGATTAATTTACTAATTATTAACTTAAAATTCAGTTATTATAACTTATAAAATTAATGTTTTCTTTTTATTCTTTTTCACATTTTTAGAGATACAGTTTTATCTTCTTTCCCTTCGTAAAAGTGTGTATTGGGTTATACTTGTTATTGTAATCCAGCAGCAATTCACATACTGGCTCAAATAATGAAAAAACCTGTTCAAGAGAGCCATTGGCAATCAGCCTGTAACAATTAGAGTCCTTTAAATGCTCTTGAGATAGCTATAATACTGTGATGTAACAGCCTTAATTGCATTATTTGCTGGTTTTATGTTGCAGAATCTCAGCATAATTTACCCAGGATATTGATTACAATGTACTGTAGTCAACTAGGATTAACTTAAAATTTTCTTATAAATCAAAAGATTAATTTTTAAACATGTTCTTTTAAACCTAAAACTGTGAAATATACATTGACAGTGTGACCAGCCTTTTTCAAGAGATTTATATGTTGTCTGTCCATTATACAAATGCATGGATGCTTTTTTATGACCACTTTAGTTTCTTTTCTTAGTGCAATACAA
This sequence comes from Polypterus bichir lapradei, assembly GCA_026402145.1. Classification (NCBI taxonomy): domain Eukaryota; kingdom Metazoa; phylum Chordata; class Cladistia; order Polypteriformes; family Polypteridae; genus Polypterus; species Polypterus bichir. The sequence continues at coordinate 4,313,600 of JANRMT010062800.1, forward strand.
ATTACTTAGGTAGCTAAAACTGCATCTAAAGTTTCCTTTGATAGATGATATCCCATCCTGTGAGCCTTTAGATTAAATTACCAGGATGCCCATTTATTTCTGATTGGTGCTCATTTTTTTTGTTTGCAAAAAGTTATCCACTTTGAGTTTTAAGCTCAGCACCTACAGCTTATGAGTGGGGAGTCCTAGCGCCTAGACTACCCGAGCTGCATGACAAAAGGTGTAGGTTTCTACTTTTACACTAATACAGTATTTATGTCTTAAATTAATAAAACCATAAGTATATAAACAAATAAAATAAGCAAATAAGTAAAAATAAACTAATTACAAACATTCACATAGTCACAGATGAATTTATTAATAAAAATAAGTTAAATTTAGGTAAAAAATTCAACCTCATGTATGGTATATTATTGATACATAAAAATTGTAATTAATTTAAAAACAGATTTATCTTAAAAGTAGAATAAATAATGAAAATAAACTTCATTGGTATAGTATCCTTAATAATATTTGGTAAATTCATAATATGTACTGTATTTATTTTATAAATAGAGAGTAATGTTTGTGCTATATTTCCCTTTGGAAACACTTCTGGGTCCATATGTATATTTATTTTAAAAAGTACTATACTTCTACAGTATTAAAAGATGATTTAGGTACAAAATGCCTAAAAATTTGGTCTATGTTGTAATGTCAAGATGAGTAATAATGAAAAGATGCATATGCTATAAATGAGTCCCAGACAATGTTTCTTTCAGAATGTCTCAGTGATGGTGTATGAGCTCCGCAGTGACACTGAGGTTCTGTAGGAAATGCATACCCTTTTTTCAATAAATTGTACATATACAGTATTTTAAAAAATGCACAGTACCACTACATGAAAAAGATTTTAAACATATATTTCTACTTCCTTAGCCATGTGTCAAAAGTTTTATGAGTTAAATTTAAAGGGTAACTTTGATATTTCTAAAATTATCTGTTGTTTTTAAAATTATGGCATGCTTTCATTTTTCCTCAGACAATTGTTTTATTAAAATAAATTGTATTTAGTTATTTTATAAAGAAAAGTACTTCTGCCTAATGAGCTGTTATCTATAGCCAATACAGCAGGATTCCAAACATGAAACCAAAGTGGATACATTCAGTGTTTTAAGACTTTAAAGTGGCAAGGTTCCTGGTTTTATGAGACATGGGTGATGATGAATGTGAATTCATCACTCACACAAATCGTGATCTTACAGATGAAACCATCAGTAAGCACATCACTATTGTAAAAAAAATAATAATAATAACTCCAAAAATACCAAATATCTGAATTTAAACAAATTACAACCACATGCCTTAATCTTATTAGCATCTATTACTATATGATGATGGAACTAACATGAAAGAAATGAAAAAAATCTGTATTTTAGCATTCATGGAAGGCAGTTACTTAGCCCTTGGACAGTGACTTCCACACCAAATGAAATCACACAAACAAGCAAGGCACAGGATACAAAAAAAAAAAAAAAAAAAAAAAAACTGTATTTTTTTTAGGGTAGTGGTAATTGTAATCCAAATTAATGTGTTTGCTGCGATATAGTAACAAGCACACAAAATGATCACAATTCTCCTGGCTTCTTATGGCTTCCTTTTTAAATCCAGTGCATTATCTTCTTTCTTCCAGTAGCCCCAGAGTGAACACCATGTTCTACTTGTGTATGCATGGAATCTGGTTTCTTCCCATATTTTAAAGATATGCATATTAGTTTCACTGGTGACTACAAACTGGCCTAGTAGAAGTGTTATGGTATGCTATCAATGGACTGGTGCTACATCCGGACTTGTTTCTCATCCTGACCCTAAAGCTTCTGTAATTAATTCTATCACCTCTTTTTGATATACGCATGAGTCAATTCTTTCAAACCATTTATTTTTCTAAAATATTTAGATTGAAAACAAATATTCTGAAATCTCCAGCACAGAAACAAAATTAAGTTGTATTAACACATCACAAACATAGCTCACTATGCTTACATTTCTTAAAAAAGCTATTACTTAGTAGGAATTTCATTGAACTGGGTATAGTTGCCAGTAAGCCTACACTGAGCTGAAACTGCTGGGGCCTTTTCAGCTACTCAGAATTGCACTTAGTAGCAAACAGGCTATGTTTTAGGCCAGAAGTTGCATAAGATCAACTTTTGATTAAGATAATTTATACAATGTAACTCTGCAGACATTATTAACTCTTCATTATTTTAATGGGATATTCTGTGCTTCAAGCAACTAGCTAGAAAAGCAGTATGTTCAATCCACAACTTTCTTTCTATTCATCCTTTGTTTTTAAAACCTTTATAATGATATTTTCACTATGTTCATTCTGGTTGTAATTGCAACACTCTGAACCAGACTGGCCAGGCCACACTATACTTAGCAATTTCTTCTAATAATCCCTGGGGAGTTTCCAAGTGCTCTCGGGCCAGCTCCCCCCAGCACATCCTGTATTTGGCCCTCAGTCTTCTTCGTTGCAAACCCCCTTGTTAGACCTCCCATAGGTGGCAGCAGGGGGTATTTTAACAATGTACCCCAACTGCCTCAATTGGCTTCTTTCAATGTGGAGAAACAGAGGTTCTACTCTAAGCTCTTACTGTGGTAACAAGTTCCTCAACCTGTCACAAAGTGTGTTTACATGCACATACAAAACCAGGATAAGGCGAGTAACACAGTTAAGGCAGAACCTGGTTTCCACTTATAAACAAGTGAGTCCACTTATGAAGTTGTCATTTGGCAAAATGCTCCAATGTGATAAACATACACTAAAAGAAGATTAAAAATCTTCTACAGCCACTATTAATCCAAAACCAAGCATGGAGCTTGTGTCTCCAATGATTATGCTGCTGGGCTTAGCGCTGTATTTTCAGCTCAACAACATAGATATGGTGATTTCTGAAATATTGAGACAGATTATTTCAACCAGGAGAAGGAATAATGTGATTACCTGGGCATTTGCCTCAGGAAATTTTATATTTGCAGATGACTCCACCATTTTCTGCCTGTGGCTGTTGGATGTGTTTCTTAAAAAAAGACATGTCCAGACTAACATAATGCAACTGACACGTGCAGATTATGAAATCCTTAACTGCAACCCTGTCAAGGGTTTGCATTGCCACCTAACTGCATTACTCACTGAGAAATCTATGTGTATTAACCTGTTTTCTCAGAGACCAATCAAATTCTTGGCTTCTCTAACCAAAATAAAAGTATGTGTGGCAATTTTCGAACTGGGTTCTTGTGAATAACTGGCTTATTAAAGCACATGTAAACACATTTGCAGAGAGTGAAGCCAGCAAACTCTGAGCAGGAACTTCTTTTCCACTGGTTACACTTGTGATCTCATTCATTCCAACATTAACCACATTTTCTGTCCATAGGTGGGTAAGAATTAGCCCTAACTCTATGACAAATCCTTAGCATATTAGGAATACACTATTCTAATAAATAAAATCCTAAATAAAAGGAAATCCTAAAAATCTCATAGATTCAAATGAACAGTCATTAGTTTTCTTCATGCTTAGCACATACAGTAAGTTGTCATAAGATTGCTGAATGTTACTAAACTTCAGTAAACAGCAGCTTGCTGTCAATGAAAAAGTATAATTTAATACTCTTAAAATAACTAACAAGTGTCTGCTATAGCATAAATATTGTCTAACACAGTTTTTCTCTGACATTTAAATATATTTTTCAGTTTGAATGCTTCATTTTCGTGTTTTCCAGAGAAGTACCCTAGTGTCCTTTATGGATGAGCTGCCACTATTTCAGCCTTGGTTTAAATACTTGGTTTAAGCTCATAACTTATTTTTAGGTATTTTGTGCTAGGATCAAAGAATTATGTGTGTTTAAAATATTTAGAGCAATGTTTCTGTGTCCTAATCCAAGGGTACCATTTATACCTGCTAGTTTCATTTTCACGTTTAAGGTTTTATTTTAAGATTCAGTTATTTGTCTTTTAAGGAGATTGTTTCTGTATTGAGTCTGCAAAGCCAGAAATAGCAAATAGCTGTATGTGCTTTCCCTTTACTAGTCACTTCATTTTCTTTAAGCCCTAGGAAGAATACAGATGAGTGCTAAATTTATTATAATTTTGAAATCTCATATTTAGTATTGGGTGGCACAGTGGGTAGCACTGCTGCCTCGCAGTTAGGAGACCCGGGTTCGCTTCCCGGGTCCTCCCTGCGTGGAGTTTGCATGTTCTCCCCATGTCTGCGTGGGTTTCCTCCCACAGTCCAAAGACATGCAGGTTTGGTGCATTGGCGAACCTAAATTGTCCCTTATGTGCCCTGCGGTGGGCTGGGCGCCCTGCCTGGGATTTGTTCCTGCCTTGCGCCCTGTGTTGGCTGGGATTGGCTCCAGCAGACCCCCGTGACCATGTACTTAGCATATAGCAGGTTGGATAATGGATAGATGGATATTTAGTATTTAAAGACATATTGACCTATAACTATTTACAATTATTATCACTCCTATATTTTGCTGAACACTTTTCAATCATCTTGCTCTACTTATTTGGTAATAGTGATAGTTTGTTTTACTTTTTAAAAAATTAACCTAAAACTGTAACAGACCTGATTTATTATCTTACTCACTGTGTGACCCTGATCAATTAACTCCTCATACCTTGGCTCCAGGTGCATAAAAATGTTTATGATTGAAAAGATGTTCCAATCTTCATTTATTGTGATTTGGAATAACAGTCATAGTGAAGGATGTTTCAAAATGAAAATTGTCAAAGAAACTGTGTAGTAGCTAAACAGATTAAAAAAAAAAAAGTATAGAAAATGTTAAGTACCTTCAATGGCTGCATGCTATAGACTAAACCTACAGCATACAGGGCTTGACAAAATTATAAGAAAAATCTTATATTAGCAATACTGGCAGTAGGGCCCAGTTAGTGCCATGGAGGTGAGAGGAAGTTGAAGTACTCTATATAATGAAGTAGTTAAACAGAATAACTGCTCTCCCTGAGAGTAATTGTTTAGTTACTTCAAGAGCAGGCAACTTTTTATTCCCTACTCTTCATGTGGTTCTAATTAGCCCCTATTCTTTAAATTAAAATAAAAGTAAATGAGGAAAAGTACTGGTTCTGACTTAAGTATAAAAGATGCAAGATGGTAGTTGTAGAGGGTACCACAACAGAGGTTAAACTATATACAGTCTGTCAGCTAAAAAGCCCCCATATTGATAATGGACTTTGCTTGTTTATATGATGTTTGTTAATTAAATACTTTTTGTTGAAAGAGCTGATCAGGAGCCTTTAAATACTATGTTTACTTTGAATTATTTATTTATTTATAAAGCACTTTAAAAACAACATCAATGCTGACCAAAGTGCTGTACAATAAAAAAAAAAGAAAACCCAACATATCAGACACACAAAACCAAAGGGTAAATGAAACAGAAACACATAAACATACATAACACCTAAGAATTAGGTTGATAATTTCTTTGTATATTAGTATACTATTTAGTATTTCTTTTAATTCTCTTAGGAGGAACATAAGCCACAACAGTGGGGAAAAGTTATTCTGAATAACATTAATGAAAAAAAAATGTTGTGACTGGTTTATTTTATAGATGAATCAATCCTCTAAGCAAAAAAAAAACTCCAGATGTATGTAAAAAGGTAGCAAAGCAATTGTAGAAAAATAATCATTTTAATGCAGTGTTAGATAAAAATGGAAATGAAGATTAATGTTACTGTTCCCCTGGGGTTCATGGGTGAAGGAATTAACACAGCTTGTCACTCTACCCTAGCTGTGCTAGTTTCCAAGGTAACCAATGTGTACGTGATTCAGGCTATTCGTAGTGACATACTTGCAAAAAAAGCAGCCTGCTCTATTCCTTCCATGGAACTGTCCCATCAGTCGTTGCTATAGAATTGCATGAGTCAAAAGGTTAATCTGGCATCACCACTGCCATTACAAATGAAGTTTAAGCAGAGAAATGTTGATTGTTTTCCAGCACAGTATAACTGTTATCATTAAAAAGACAACATTGTAGAAAGTATTTAATGATATTTATTATATTTTGCATTCAAAGAGAAATCTTATACTATGATTAGATGAGTAATTTAACCTTTAAGCTTTTTAACCTTGCTTGTTACATATTTAACTGATTGACAAATTCATATTGTTATAAATAATGTAATCCAGACTTAACAGTTTTGTCTTCTTTTTCTGGCTGCTTAAATATATAGATAATCCTTTGTGTGCCACAGAAGGGAATAATATAAAATAATGGGCTAATCAATTTTGATTTTTCAAGTTTAAAGACCAAGTTACTGAAAAACTTGCAAATGTATTTGTTTGAATGAATTCAGAAATTCCTTTTATTCTTGGGGAAGATGCTGTGTATTTTCCATTACTTACATTTGTGTGTAAGATTTTTGTCCCTTAATTCATTAAGACATATCTTACAACTGATTGTAATCTAGAAAAAATAGGCAAGTTGATATCTCTCTAGTTGTACCCAAGTGTCACTTACAAGTAGTTGAAACCACAGCAACAATATGTATTGTGATCTGCAGCTTTTTTAACTGAATTGTTCTGTTATTTATTATTAAAAAAATTCCAAACATTAGGAATTCATTGATTAAAAACTTTGAATGTGAAGATAAGTCCGATGTGTACTAGGGGACACAAAAATTCCCAGAATTGGTCAATAGCATTGAAGTAGGTTATTAACAATGCCACTAGGTATTTTATGCTTACATTCTTATTAATTAGATCACCGGGTGACATTATGCTGATTTGATGGAGTATGTATTTCTGACATTTATTCTAGAATTGTTTGTATGACTTAAGGAGTTTTTTTTTTCATCAAGCTGAAAAAAGCATGTTAGGTCATTTCGAACATCAAGACACCAATGATATAGTTTTTCAACACTAATGGACTTATTCATAAAGAATTTTTTGCCTATGAACAGACTGTTAATCAGCACCATTACATTGAACTGTTGAGGCATCTACAGGAAAGCATTAGAAGAAAATGACCAGAGCAGTGCCAAACACAAAACTGCATTTTCCACCATGACAGTACACCTGCACTCATCACAGTGTCAGTCAAAGAGTTTTTGACTAAAAGCAATGTGGTTGTAGCTTTACACCCACTGTATTTGCCAGATCTCGTTCCTTGTTACTTTTTTTTGTTCTATAAATTAAAATCGAGACAATTCGCTACTGTGGAAGAAATCCAGGAAAAAATATCACGGGAGGCTCTAGAAATGATAACAAAAGATGAGCACAGCAAATGTTTCCAGTAATGGAAGAAGCAGTGACACAAGTTTATTGCATGTCAAGGGGAGTATTTTGACTAAATATAATAATGTTTTTTTGACCATTATGGGAATTTTTGGGTGCCCTCTCTTATATTTTTATATGCATTTTACCTTTATTTCATCCATATTTTATGCATTTGAGACCATCTTGTTTATTTAATTTAATTTTGGATTTTAATTTAGAGAAGAAAATGCATACAATGCCACACAATTCAGTCAAAAATGCACAATGATACAGCCGTTTTGTTGCAAAAAAACCCCACACACACAAAATCCATTAAGCTATAAACAAACATAGTCTTCCTTCTTCATCCACACCTGAGAGCTATATCACAAACAAGGCCCAATATGATTCCTCATATATTAAAACAGAGGCAAAATCAAGTAAGGACCCAGCAGTTTTTTTTTCTTTTTTTTAACAATAATGAATTCTTGCCAAATTCTAGAAAATTCTTAACTCATTCGTCAGAAAGAGATTTCAGTTTTTACAGATTTTATAATATAAAATATCACTTTCCCATTGAGGTGTGAGAGGTGGAATTGGATTTTTTCCAGTTAAGCAAGATGAGTCTTAATGCAAACAATATAGTATAGATAGAATATCTCAGTAGAGTTTCCTTATAAAATGTAAAAGAAAGGAAAAAGAATAGGAATTCCAGTACAAGAAATAGCAAAAAATCAGAATGAAGACCAAAACTAATAAAGAACAGAAAAACAAAAAAAAAATACATGGGATGTAGTGTACATCCCTAGCATCTCAGTCATAGCGCTGTATGACACACCATGACAAAATCAAACATTTAATTTTGTAACTGCATATGAGTGGGCTGTTTGTTTGTGAGAGCTAACAAGCAAATAAGCTCTTATCTGGAGATAAGAAAGGAGACTTGTCTGTCTGATATCTCGTATTTATTGTTCAACAACATAATGTAAAAAGGAAAAAGATAGGGCAAGATGGAGGCTGAACTCACTATATCTGGAAAACATTTGTATAGCCCTCTTGTTAAATGGCTGTCACAATGAGGTAAACATGTGATACTTTAATGCTGAAATAGAACACTTGAAACCGAGCTAAGAAATCACAAGAGACTCATGTAATCCATTATCCCCTATGATTGTTAGTCATGTAATCAGGCATCCTGAAATGAAATAGGATGAAGCAATGGCAGTTAAGTGTGACACGCTCTATGACTTAATTTAAAATAAACATTATACACAAAACACTTTATTTTTGAAATCTATACTAATAAATGGCAAAGCCCTCACTCACTCACTCACTCACTCACTCACTCACTCACTCACTCACTCACTGACTGACTGACTCATCACTAATTCTCCAACTTCTCGTGTAGGTAGAAGGCTGAAATTTGGCAGGCTCATTCCTTACAGCTTCCTTACAAAAGTTGGGCAGGTTTCATTTCGAAATTCTACGCATAACGGTCATAACGGTCGACAACGTCCGCCATGTTGAACTTTCTTATTTATGGCCCCATCTTCACGAAATTTGGTAGGCGGCTTCCCTGTGCTAACCGAAACCGATGTACTTACTTATTTCGATGGTATGACGCCACTGTCAGCCGCCATATTGAACTTTCCAACGTCACCAATTTTCCAACTTCCCGTGTAGGTAGAAGAATGACCCCGTCTTCACGAAATTTGGTAGGTGGCTTCCCTGCGCTAACCAAAACCGATGTACGTACTTATTTTGGTGGTATGACGCCACTGTCGGCCGCCATATTGAATTTTCCAAACGTCACAAATTCTCCAACTTCCCGTGTAGGTAGAAGGCTGAAATTTGGCAGGCCCATTCCTTACAGCTTACTTACAAAAGTTAAGCAGGTTTCATTTCGAAATTCTACGCGTAATGGTCATAACGGTCAACGACGTCCGCCATATTGAACTTTCTTATTCATGGCCCCATCTTCACGAAATTTGGTAGGCGGCTTCCCTGCGCTAACCGAAACCAATGTACATACTTATTTCGGTGGTATGACGCCACTGTCAGCCGCCATATTGAACTTTCCAACGTCACTAATTCTCCAACTTCCCGTGTAGGTAGAAGGCTGAAATTTGGTACTTATTTCGGTGGTATGATGCCACTGTCGGCCGCCATATTAAACTTTGAACGGAAACCGATGTACGTACTTATTTCGTTGGTATGACACCACTGTTGGCCGCCATATTGAACTTTCCAACGTCACTAATTCTCAAACTTCCCGTGCAGGTAGAAGGCTGAAATTTGGCAGGCTTATTCCTTACAGCTTACTTACAAAAGTTTAGCAGGTTTCATTTAGAAATTCTACGAGTAACGGTCATAATGGTCAACAACGTCCACCATGTTGAACTTTCTTATTTACGGCCCCATCTTCACGAAATTTGGTAGGTGGCTTCCCTGAGCTAACCGAAACCAATGTACGTACTTATTTCGGTGGTATGATGCCACTGTCAGCCGCCATATTGAACTTTCCAACGTCACTAATTCTCCAACTTCCCGTGTAGGTAGAAGGCTGAATTTTGGCAGGCTCATTCCTTACAGCTTACTTACAAAAGTTAAGCAGGTTTCATTTGGAAATTCTACGCGTAATGGTCATAATGGTCAACAACGTCCGCCATGTTGAACTTTCTTATTTATGGCCCGATCTTCTCGAAATTTTATAGGCGGCTTCCCTGCACTAACCGAAACCAATGTACGTACTTATTTCGGTGGTATGATGCCACTGTCAGCCACCATATTGAACTTTTCAATAGTCTTTGTTACTTATGGGCCCATCTTCAAGAAATTTGGTACATGGGTTCCCAACGCTAACTGAATCCTACTTATGTACATATATACGTCCATAGCCTGCAGCTCAGTCACTGTGTGAGGTGGCGTTGGGTCCCCCATCCCAACGCCTCCCACGTTGTTGGCTGCCTGCCTATATAAGACCGTCCGTCGCTCCGGTCTCTACATTCCCTTCCTTGCTTCGCCACGGGATTCACGTCTCCCTACTGATAACTACAGCCTTTTTGTTTAATCCACGGCTTCTCCGCTGTTTTATTGTTTGTTTATTACAATTATAGTTATTGTATAGGTATTTTAGACTTACTTTACATTGCTCAGGTACCCATTTCCTTTATCATTCCAACCCCCATTACCATGTCTATCGAGGTGATCACCATCGATCAAAGAACTGTCACTTACCGAGTGGTTTCCATGCCTGGAGATGGCACCTGCCTTTTCCATTCTCTTTGTTACATATTGCACGGCCATATCAGGCTCACTCTTGATATCCGGAGGAACATTGTGTCTTATGTATTGAATGACTGGGACAGGTTCAAGGTGTGGACTGATGACGGTA
>JANRMT010062800.1:4337557-4370769 GCA_026402145.1 Polypterus bichir lapradei
GTGTGTATTATTATTATTACTATTATAACTATATTTATATAGCATCTTATTATACATTTCCATGCAATTCAAGGTGCTTTCCACTGATTAATCAACAAAAACAAAGATATACCACTTTTACCTGGATTATTATCTTTAATTAATACTATGGTAATCTACACTAATAAAAGGCAAAGCCCTCACTGACTCACTCATCACTAATTCTCCAACTTCCCATGTAGGTAGAAGGCTGGAATTTGGCAGGCTCTTTCCTTACAGGTTACTTACAAAAGTTAAGCAGGTTTCATTTCGAAATTCTACGCATAACGGTCATAACTGAATCCTACTTACGTACATATATACGTCCATAGCCTGCAGCTCAGTCGGCGTGTGAGGCGGTGTTGCGTCCCCCATCCCCACGCCTCCCATGTAGTTGGCTGCCTGCCCATATAAGGCCATCCGTCGCTCCGGTCTCTTCATTCCCTTCCTTGCTTCGCCACGGTATTCATGTCTCCTTGCTGATAACTGCAGCCTTTTTATTTAATCCACGGCTTCTCCACTGTTTTATTGTTCGTTTATTACGCTTATAGTTATTGTGTAGGTATTTTAGACTTACTTTACATTGTTCAGGTACCCATTTCTTTTACTATTCCAACCATACCCCCATTAACATGTCTATGGAGGGGATCACCATCGATCAAAGAACTGTCACTTACCGAGTGGTTTCCATGCCCGGAGATGGCACCTACCTTTTCCATTCTCTTTGTTACATATTGCACGGCCATATCAGGCTCACTCTTGATATCCGGAGGAACATTGTGTCTTATGTATTGAATGACTGGGACAGGTTCAAGGTGTGAACTGATGACGGTGTAGGAGATAATTATACTACACAGGAGCACTATAAGAGTGAAATGCTTAAGCCCTTCACCTATGCTTCTGCATGTGAGTTGATGGCTGTCGCTGAATTGTTCAGTTGTCGCTTTCAAGTGTACCGAAATGGCCAAATATTTTACACCTTTGGAGAACCGCCAATGCCTCTTAAACATCTTAGCTTCACAGGTGACGATTTGAGTAGTGGACACTTTGATGTTTATGAATGTTAAAACTCTCAAAAGCTGGATGTGAAGTTATTGATGAAGGCGGTTGTATGCTTACAACGCTTGACAGATGCCGAATGTCACTTCAACACAAGTCCTGCAAATACTAACATAATTGAAACAAACCATGAAACTCAAACCGATTATGACAACAGCAATCCAAGCTGTGAGAAAACTGTAAAAAGGAGGTGTGTCAGACGTCGTGGTACATTTTCTGATGCAGCTAGACGGAAACAACTTTGTGATGCTGCCGCCAAATACTCGCAGAAAAATCCACAAGTTAATAGACACGCTGTCGCTAAATACTCGCAGGCAAATCCACAAGTTCATAGAGACACTGTTGCTAAATAATTACGGGCAGATCCACAAGTTAATGGAGACGCTGCCGCTAAATACTCGCAGGCAATTCCACAAGTTCATACACACGCTGCCGCTAAATATTCACAGGCAAATCCACAACTTAATACTGGGAATGCCTGTTAAACATCTTAGATTCACGAGTAGCGATTTGGGTAGTGAACACTTCGATGAATGAAACCTGTTATCTTTACAACGGTTGACAAACACGGAATGTAACTTGAACACAACACGTCCTCCAAATACGAACCTGATTGAAAGAAATAATGATAATCAAATCCTTGATGACAGCAACACTTATAACAGTGACAAAACAATTACATTGACAATCATGTTACGTTATTTTTAAAATGTTTCCTTTTCTTTTTCATAGCTTCTTTAACACTTCTCCGCTGCGAAGCACAGGTATTTTGCTAGTTCATATATATAAAAATAAATGTAGATATATACTGTATACATTTTAACTAGGCATATGTGCATGGCAACCCTCCGACGAGAAAAAGTGTGATGTTACTGAAGTTAATGAAAAGATACAAAAGTAGGTTTCTGAAAGTAATTGCTTGACAAGCTGACACGGAGGTAAGGAAAACAAAAAATTCCTACTATGGGCCATAGGAGAAAAATAAACCTCTGAAGGGCCATAGTTGGAAGACAGAAATGAGCAAATCAAATAATTAGGTCTGATGGTAATTAGTTTTTACATCATGAAAGTCAGAATGACACAGGCCAGCTAGTTGCTCACCTTCCACTGGGCACAGTTGATACAGTTAGAACAGTTGATAAGGTTTCCAAGTCCTCCTTGTTTCCTCCAGTACCCCAGGTGACTGCAGAATAGAGTACTCTGAGCAAGTGTTGGTGGTGCATAGTGCTACCACACAGGATGGAAGACAAACATAAAAAAGCATATATATGTATACCTTTCCCCATCTTTCTATAGTTATTTTACGTATTGTGTAATACATAGGTGTAAATGGGACACTGCTGCCCCAAACGTTTAAAGTGTATGGACTGGAAAAAATTAGGGGCAGGTTATTAAGTAGAAACTCTGTTGACTGATTTCACTGCTGTTAACTACAAACTTCTGAGAATCACGTGTGGCCCTTTGATACTAGTCAGTATGGAGTCCTGCTTTCTATAGCCAAATAATTATGTTATGCATTTTCAACAAATGGATGGATTCTTAATATAAAAGAATGGCACGAAAATGAATGAATGATGCCACTGTTATAAAATTCAAAAACACAACGCAGCCTACAAAAGTGTTTTGTTGTGATCATGATGATAGCGAAATAGGCTAATGTGAATAGGAAATTTAGAAGTAACCTTCCCTCCAAGTAAGATACGATCAGTTAATGTTCTGTGTTTCCTTTATAAAGTGATCTCCACCAACACATAAAATAAGTGCTTAAAGTTGATGCTATATAAATCGATTTCCCTGTGAGTAATTGTAAAAACAATGTATCTGACCTGATATTTATACTTAATAGTTCAAAGTTCTTTTATGCCAATTATAATATGTAAGTATGTAAACAAACTGAATGATAAATCACAATGCCATATTTCTTAGTTGGTTTAAAGTAAAATAATTGCAACTTATGAGAAGAAAAAGTTAAAATAAGTAATCAGTTTTCACGTTAGCAGTTCCAAATAATGGTAGCTGAGGATATGAAAAAGTATAAAAGCACCTTGCTGCTCAGTGTAGGCCTAACTATATTATTTTGCAATATTTCTGCCTTCTTGCCCAGCCCTCCTGTCTGCCATTATTTTCTCTGCAAATTTGGTTGACTTTCTTCTCTGCCATAAAGTTATCTTCCTGTTTTCCAGAATTTAGTTAGTATTTGCTTTTTTTCAGTGGAATGCTTCACTTTAGAAAAATAGAAATTATTACATAGTACAGTATTTTGCTCTGTGCTTCAGTTATTACAGTATATGCTCTAATGACAAAATAAAAACATAAAAATAAATATTGAAGGGGTGGGAGTTGTTTTGTTTTTATCCTATATTTGTAAAAATTGATCTATTTGTATGGAATGTTGTGTGATTACAATAAAATAAAAAATAAATAAATAAATATTGGAGCAGTAATTAAGGTCATATATTTTATAAAGAAGCCTTTACTTCTAGCAACATTTTAAGTGACTATTTGGAAAAGTGTTTTTCTTACTACAGTAATAAGTTCAACTTAGCATAGTATGCTAAAGTCTGTTAATTAGCAATATATTTAATTAGAATTTTGTGAAATGTCTTCTAAATGGCACCTGCTTATTTTCAGACGAAGTGTTACAAAAACATTTTTAGTATGTCATTTTTTAATAACTGCTTACACACACACTCATGTATACAGAGTGATAGAATATGTTATCTTTTTCTCTGAAGATAAGAAGTAATCACAGACTTTTGATCTTTACTTGACTAGTAAATGAAAATGTACTTTGACCTGGAACAAAAGGTTAATTTTAGTCCACTTGTTGTTTGTGAGTTTTGTAGTTTTGTGAGACACACTTTGCAGCTTGCAAGCTTTTTTACATATTTATTTCTTTTTCTCCATTCAGATTTTCATATATTTTAATACTATAACATTTAAAGTGGAAATGTCTTTGGAATTGCACCAAATGTAAATTCCTAGCATCGTTCAAAAATATAATTTTCAGACTTATTTAAATAGAATATTTTCAATGCATAAATACTTAATGAAAATGTTGCATGTCTTTTCTGAATAACTAATGATCTTACATTCTTCCTTCAAAACCAAAATTGATAGATAGGTAACTTTATGGAAGTGAGATATTCAAGAATAATCTTAATATAGTCACTATGAAAAAATGATTAATACATATAAAACCAAATAATTAAAAAGAAATGCCCAAAAGTCAAAAAAAGCATGTATTTGCTTGAAAAAAAAGATAAAAACATATTTCTAAAAATGAAATTCCAACAGACAGTAAAAAATGGTTTTGCTTGAAGAAAACACAATTTAAAAAGATTTTAGGGCACTGTTTTGGAATACATTAATATAAAAGATGTGTTATTTAATAAAGTTGGACTTTCTACACACTGTCAGTTGTTGCAGATTGGTATTAAATGTTAAGAATCATCAGATATAGCTCTGGCTGTTTTTACATAAATTAAGATGTGATGTATAAAAAAAACACTACAGGAAGCAAAGCTGATTTCTACCAATTGGGATGCAAGACCATCTTACTTGTCAGACAGGTTATAGAGGCAAGACATATGACACCTATCCTAGAAAAGATTGTTGCCAACACCCTTCTCAAGCAAGAGCACTGGAATTCTGTCAGGTAAACAGAAAGATGAGTCAAGACTTGCCATGTTTTGCACATACCTTGTTTTTTTCCTCCCTATGTATTTAGAATAGTTATTTTATTGTTGTAAAGATGTACAGAATTAAGTGACCTTTTTGAAACCTACAGTTTGGCATGTAGTAAAATAGTACTGTAAGAATACTAATAAGTGAGATTTGTTGGTGGTGTGCTTATGCTGTTGCTGAACTCTTTTACTAATGTCCAAAGTGTTTTAGGAGAGAATAATAAGATTGTCACAACACCTTAAGTGAATGAAAAACTGCCCTAAACAAAAACAAAGGATGTTGCATGTGAGTTTTAACATCATAGCATAACTCACTGGTGTAAGAATGGTCTGCAGAAAGGTGCTAACTTTAACATATAGTAATTGCTACTCATATTATAAGATCTGTGGTTTAGTAGTTAGCACTACTCCACGGACCTGGATTCAGTTCTCAGCCCAGTCACTTGTCTGTATAATGTTTACACATACTCCTTATATCTGTGTAGGTTTTCTCTTTAGAATCCTTAGTTTCATCATATGCTCAATGTTAGGTTAATATGGACCAACGTGAGTGATTGTGAATATCTACATTTACTTGTACCCTGCATTTAGTAGACTGGCATCCAGTCCAGACTTTCTTACTGCCACTAGATCTCTACATTTGACACTGAGGGAAAAAGTGGATTCATAAAATGGAGGGATGTTTTCTTTCTGGCATTAGTAATATGTCATTTATGCAAGTCCATGAAAAATATATTTTACAGAAGATACATAACAAGCAACGGTTTTGAATTAAACTAAACAAATGTTTTTCTTTTCAAAATTAAGCAAGACGAAACACACTGAATTTAAGAATATAATGTAGTAATATTTTAAAAAGGGTGCCATCTGCACATATTATACGTATTGTCTATTTTGCAAGAACTGTGCACTGTCCAGAGACAGGCTGTGTTGATCTCTGTGTTTAAAGTTTACTTTGTCAAGTCTCTTGAGTGGGATCACTGCTTTACTGAATAATTTATTGCCAGCATGAATGGGCTCATTAGTCGCCTTTTGAAAGTTTAAATGAGTTTTGTGGTTGACATTACACAAGTCTCCTGTTTGGCTGAACAGCAAAATGACAGTTTGGCAGTTGGCTGGCTTGTAACAGAGGACGGCTGCTTCTTTTCAGTGTTACATTCACTGTTGTGTTTTATTGAGGCCATCTATTAACACACTGTGTGGATCCAGTAACCCTGGGATTAAACAACTTCACAAAAGAGTAGTAGGGAGGAGATTTTCGACTCTATTGGTTTTTGTCTTTTATCTGTAGTACATGCCAATTTAACACGTTCTCTGAGAGTTGTGCTCTCTTTCCTCCAAAAAAAGTATTTTCTCTGAGATACTTCAAAAAGGAAAAAAAAAGAGTACAACATATTTCTCTAATTTTTTTTTCAGATTTGCTTGTTATTATAACTGTTATGTGTCTTTAGCTTGGTTTAAAAGATTATTTCCACTTAAGTATTTCTATAAACTACATGATACATCTCAGTTAATTGTTTACTTACAGTAATAATTACAGCATCCAGGTACAATAACAAAATGTCAAAAAGCAGCAAAAGTGACCAGATTATTGTAAGATGTGTTTGGAATAAACTCCCTGCGGGGACATTAAAAATGTAATGTGTATTTAGTTTATTTAATGTGTTTCTTTTCCTTTTTCTCTTAAGTTATTGTCTTGCTTTCTATTCAATTGTTTCTACTTTTCATTGCATCTTGAACTGGCTCTTAGCAAACCTGCCTGAACAGGTCTCTTTGAGTGACTTAAGAATGTTGATAAGGGATGTCACAGTTTGAGAATAAATTAACCCCCTACTGATACACCAAGACTTGGGTTTTCATGAATTCTGTATCATAACAACAAAAGCTAGAAGTCTTTGATGCTTTGACAATTGCTAATGAAAAGTGGGTTTTTGTTTCTTCGTGACTAGTATGACAGTTAAAAAGTATGATAGTTTACATCACTTTAAATTTAGTATATCAATAATTTTCTTAATTATGTACATTTAATGAGAAGTCAAGTAAAATTACACATTTTACTGGTTAACTAAAAAGATCAGAATATAGAAGCTTTCGAGGTAACTCAGGCCTCATCTTCCCTACAGCATTAGTGTATTGAATATTTTTTCTTTGTGATTTTTTCAACTGAAGCAAGACCCTATTATTAATAACTCCAACTAGAAGTACCAAGGATATACACTTTGAGAACCTTAATTTATGCTACAGCAATAGGCTGTGGTGTGCTTATTAAAAATTCTTTTTCAAAAATTGTTCTGCTCAGAAAGCTAGCTGTTAATTTTTCATTTTACTGTATGTCTTGTATATCTTTTCATGAAAATGTCTTATAACTACATACCATACACAGAATTTTATTGACTTACAGGAAATTATGATCGAAGCTTGACTCAAACATATTTTTTCTTCCCACTTGTGAACAACTGCGACTTCCTTGGCTTTTGACAGACTGCAGTAGGCACACCTTTGTCCACATCACTCAGCTTTTCAAGTTATTAACCTAACCACTCTGTCACCTAATGATCTATTCTGAACGTACTCTGCGGTGTTTAACTTTTGAATGTAAAAGTATATAAGGCCAGCTGTACTAAACAAAACAGAGCCCATGCTATTAGGAAATGCACTACAATCCAGGCAATGGCACTTAGTTTGTCTGCTTCAGCAGGCAGCATTGGAATAATGATGTTTAACTTCCAGGTACTACATATAAGAAACAATAAAAATGAAACAAAGAAAAAACTTCAATGAAATAAATGCTACATATTGCCAACAATAAGATGAAAGAAACAGGCAATGAACTGGAATGAATGAATCTTTCTGAAGCATCTATAACCAGATAGAAGGTCAATGACAATGCTATATATGAAACAAATCACATTATTTTGAATCTACAGGAAGTGCAAAACATTGCAATGGAAGCCTAGCTGCAACAAATCTTCCTTTTGACAAGATTAAAACTGTAATAATGGTAATATCACAGGTATATTTTTATGGGATGTTATTAGGTAACAGGTAAAAAGCTTTTTAGATTTTGATTCTCTTTTTAATAAGAAACATATGTAAATAATTGAATCAGTCACTGGTAATTTAACGACTTATTTAATTTTAATGCCTCTTATCTGAGGAGTAGGTTGTCCCTGAAGAGAACAACACTTACATAAGGTGGTCCAGATCTAATTATGCAATTTTCATTACACTATAAATTATTAAGTTTTTTACATAGAAATTCACCCGAAAAATCCCAGACCATCGAGAAGTGTGTGAAATGACGACATGAAGAATTGTCTTCGCATCAAACTGGAATTGTCCCCACATAAATCAAAGTCATCCAAATGATCTGGATCTGCATAATTAGATGTGGACCACCCTGTATATCACAATGAGTGAGCCTCTAGTTAAGATCTGAACCAGGGTGCCACTTTTGTGCATGTGTATATTTATGGCCATATATTTATGTACAAGCTCATACATAGGAATTTCTGCAATGGACTGGTATCTCATTCAGAATGGTTTCTATCTTTGTGCCTGTATTGCTGGGTTTACACTCTTGCCCCTGTTATACACAAATGGAATGAGCAGATTCAGAAAATTACTGGATTTTTTTTTTTGTTTTAAAAATAAAAAATAAATGGAGTGGAAAAAAAACTTCATATACCCTTTAATATTCCTATTCACTACATCCTTGTGGCTCATTTAAACAAACATGCCATATTTTTGAGTGAATTTTTAAACAAAATTACCGGTCATGTTTGTTACTTCTTCTATATGTCAATATTCCTGTGTCCATCTAGTGTGTCTAGTCATTGTTATCAGTAAATCTAAATAGTGTAGACCTCTGGAGGTCAGCCTTTTGTAGGCTTCAGTCTTTTGAGTCTGTTGTTTGTATTTGGCTGAGGAACACTCAGTGGTATTGTTCCTACAGGATGACATTAATGGTGCCTTGTCCTTAATGAAGTCAAGTCCTTAAAAATAATTTACTGTTTGCAAGAACCCAAACTGACCTGCATGACACACATGCACACAATTTCTTTATTTTAAATTTTAAAAGACTTTTTAAATGACCTTAGGGTAATGATATATTTTCAGCAATTAGTAGTATTACAGACACACACTTTACATTTCCTGGTGATCACCAGAGTGTTCTAAAAGGATGGCAAATCATGTTTTTACAGAAGGGCGTATTTATAGGCAGTTTAAGTATGGTCAGTTTAAATTCTAACTCTGGAAAATGAAGTAAATGAAGAGCGGAGTCTTAACCTAGAGCCTTGGAGGATTACTGGCCACATTTCAAACCATTATGCCAAATGAATGACATGTATTATTTATTTTAAATCTACTGTAGCTGTTCTACCCAGCTTCACCCAGGATGATAAAATGTATGTTACATGTGTAAAATAAATAAAAGTAGATCTTTAACTTATGAGTTCCTCATTACAGAAGAAAGATGTGAGTTTTTTTTATTTTAGTATTATTTTAGCATTTACTACTTTTGAGCTTATTAAGCCCTTGAAAAATGTGATTGTGAAATTAAGTGTAAGATTTAGAGAATTAGAAATAGTTTTGCAGCAAAGAACAAATATTAGCGCAGTAATAATAATTATCTCAATAGTTCAGTAATACTATTGAAATATTATAGAACGTGAAAAATAAACCAAAGATGACACTTACAACTCAATTTCTGAGAAACAAATGAGGGTCGAGCAGCGCACATGCCCTCCTCCTCACTCAGCAGCGCTCCTGACATATCCCCATGAAGTGTTTCAGTTCAAGCATAGATCTCACAACAAGTGTGTCATTTCCTTGCTTATTGTATGCACTAGACAAAAACTGAATATGACCTTTTTTGTTTATCATAAAATGAGCATTCAAAAAAGAGAGAACTATTTTTTGATAAGATCAAGTGTTAAAGAGTTATTGAGTAGCAAAAGTAAAAATCTTGTTGTTCTTTTTCAACACACTTAAATATTTTAAAATTCTTAATATTTATTATGGTCAACTTAACTTGTTACGCAATTGTTTCTAATTCTTTTGAAGTAAAAATGACATTGATATCCATCTTGTGCTCTAGTGATATTAAGATTAACAGGCGCAAAGGTCCAGCGAAAATAGAAACTTTTAATTAGGCTGTCTCAGTTTTTTTTCTAGATATTTATACATAGAAATAGTGAAATATTATTAGCCTATATTTTAAGTTAGGCTATACTGGAAATAACTGCAAAGTTTTGTAGAAATAGGTGCAGTGTTTTTTACCTGATACTCTAATATTCAGAAATTCAGTGTTATATATTTATAGAGATTAGATTACATTTAGATGGAGGGATGAGGACCCTAATTTGGACAGTTTTTAAACTATATTTTTGTTATCACTTTATGCAAGGTAGGTTCACAGCCTATCCTTCCAGTGTTGGACACAAGTAGGAGCCTACTCTGGAGTAGGAGTTGATAATCCACTTAATCAGCAGGTTTTTGGAACATGGGAGAAAATCAAGAGTACCAGAAGAAAACACACACAGATTTGGGGATAATGGAAAACGCCAAGTAGACAATTACAGAACCAGAATATGAACATAGTCCCTTAGAGCTATGAGGAGGCAGCACTATCCACTGTGGCACTATGCCACCCTAAGTCCCAGCCCTGCATACAGCTTCACTAAAATAAAATAAGTAGAAACTAATAAACATTAATAAACACACTGTAATGTTTGGTTTGAGACAGGGATTGCTGCTTCATAGCTGTAGGACCCAGAGTTCAATACTGAGCCACTGTCTCCCCTGCATTCATTTTGTTTTTTCTGTGTAGTTGCGCACCTTTTATCATACAGAGATGTGAATGTTAGGTTAATTGCTCAATTTAACCCTGTATGAATGAACAAGAGTGTATATAATACCAGATGGGATATTTCCTGGACTAGAAGTGATGCTCCTGGCATTGTCTCCAGTTGTGTTTACCCCTATAATGAAAGTCTTGGCTTTAGAAAATAGATGTATAGAAGGCGCAATTCAGCAGCCAGTAGAAAATGATCAATCACAAGAGCTAATATTTTAAAATATAGTAGAAATGCCTGTGAAATATATCATGTAATATATCAGCTCCTTATTTTGCCAGAGTATTTTAGCACACACACAGTCTCTTCTTTGCTTTAACACCTAAATAAGCATCCAACATACATAAAACTGTGCAGTGTTTTATTGCAGGATTTGTATCTTCTCTTACTTGTACATTAGTACTGTAATAACTATAGGTCTGTATCAAGTTAATTTTTTTTTATTTAGTATTACAATTTTTAATGTGCTACAGTATTTACAACCTAAGAATTGCCAGTTTAGCTTAACAGGCATGTGATATGAGGATGTGGAGGAAACTGAGTGCTTAGAGGCAAAAACCGACGTATAGATGAGAAGTACAGGAAAAGTCCACATGAACAATGGCTATTCATGGGATTCAGATCAATGATTCTAGATCCACGAGGGAGCAAAGCTAACAACTGTGAAACTGTGCTGTGTGGTGTAGAAAGTCGGAATAAAAGACATATGAGCAATTGAGGCCTCGTTTGAAAGTATGATTAAATGGTTGCCTTTTTTTAGATGTTTAATCGTCTATTTATTTTAAGCTTCTTTTAAAAGTTCCACAAAGCACTTTCCTTTTAATCATTATTGCATGAAGTGAACAAACTACAATATTCAGAAGACTAATAAGTTAAAGATACATTTCACAGATTTCCTTATTACAGCTTAAGGGCAGGTAATACAGTAGTAGCATTGGTAGTAATAGTAGATCAAGTGGCGTGCAGGCATAAATAAATGACTAAATAAACACGGTATTTTTATTGAGTGAGTGAACGTATCGCAGCGTTAAGAGCTGTACTCTAAACAGTGTATTTACTTAAAATAACTAATAATTCGAACTTTAAACGCA
Source organism: Polypterus bichir lapradei (assembly GCA_026402145.1). Classification (NCBI taxonomy): domain Eukaryota; kingdom Metazoa; phylum Chordata; class Cladistia; order Polypteriformes; family Polypteridae; genus Polypterus; species Polypterus bichir. Next base: position 4,349,270 of record JANRMT010062800.1, read on the forward strand.
CGGCTTCTAGAAGAACATCCGAATTCCTGCCAGCAGCAGGACTTTGAGTGTGTGGTTCGCTCTTCTCTTTTAGAACGGTTTACGGCGCTATAAGTAACACAAGCCATGTTTCCACAAACGCAGCGGCGAGTCGCGTTACCATTTGCACCGTTTCCTGTCTCAGACTTTCTGACTTGAAGTACGCAAAACTGGATTTTTTTTTTTTTTGCCTCGCCCGATTCCAACCTCCACCGTCGTACCCCCACCCTAAGGATTTTCCCAGCCGCGTTTTCACAGACGCTCTCGAGCGCCGATGTGTTTTGCAGCGTCGATGACGCCCTGCCCACGTTATTTTCCTCTTGGTCATGTGTTCGTTTTTTTTTTTCCCTCGCTCTTTCTCAGTGGAGCAATTTCTCGTCTTGATAAGACTGAATTCGCACAGGCTTTCTGCATTACAGAAGCTATACAGGGGAATGTAACAATGTGTTGAAGATGTTTGGAAATGGCTGTACAGCGTCCTGTGCTTTTACTTTTGCTGCTTCGTTTCGGTTCGGGATAAGCCCCGTCATGGATTTTGAAAAGTGCGATTCGACTTCGAGTACAGCGAGAATGTCCGTTTAGTAGCCTGCGCTTGTGTTCTTTTCAGGTAAGATGGCAATAATCTCGGGGGGGGGGAATCGGCTAACTTGGAGACTTGGAAAAGTATCGACGTGGACTTCTTTCGCTATGCGTGAAACGAAAAAAGAAAGCGATTACAGAATAAAAGCTTTTATCTTAGTGTAAATGTAAACGTCTGTTGCACAAGCATATTTTGTACCGCGTGTTTCGACCTCTTGCTTCTCTTTTATTAAGCAAACAGTGGCAGCGCGACGCCAGGGGAGGTGCAGACGCGAGTGGACATTAAGGGCGGCGAGCCGTTTAAAGTGCGACTTTGTAACCCAGTGGCGGAATGAACACGTGGAATTAGATAAGAAGCCAAGGAACGCCGCGTTACTCCTACTGCTGGCACGCCGCTGAGCTCAGAAAGGAACCTCGATAGATTGAGGCTCGTCCCTTCATTTTGCATCGTTTTTGGTTTTCGCAGAATTGTTTTTTATTTTGTTAAACCTTGCATATTATAGAGTCCTCTGGCAACACCATTTAAAGCAAAAGCATAACTCTTTTGAATAAGGGAGATACAGTAGGGCGTACATACTGGGGGGGGGGGGGACTCCCGAAACTTATAGAGGGGCTACCTGAACCTTTTTATGACTCATTTGGGTAAGTGCGCCCCTTTGGGATTTGTTAGAAAAAGTTTGTTTAGAAGACAAAAGAATCGGAAAGAATGGTGTATCAGATCCCTAGGGTATGCGACTGGCAGTTAAGCAAATTAGACACAAACAGAGCAGTTGGTTGCCATAGCAACAGTGCAATTAAATTACTTTACTGTCAGCCATAATATAATTTTCCTGCTCAGAGGCTCCTGGGACTTGAACTTCCATTTGGAGCCAAAGTTGAATTGGCTGAATTGTGGGAAAAGGTGTACAGAGCACATTGGCCCCTCAGTGTTTGAGTTCCCACAACCTGAAGAAGATTGAAACTTCTGTAATTCCATCTTTTTGACATAGCTGTGGTGTATTGCAATGAAGCTACAAGCCATTTGTAATTTATTTTCTTGAACCAGGATTACAGTGACTGCTAATTCCTTGTTGTAGCAATAAAATATGGCTTTATTGTTTTGAAGGCTCAATAAAAGGTGCTGTAGTTAAAAAAAAAAAAAAAAAGTGTAACCACCTGATAACAACAGCTAAATACAAAAGATAGGTAGATTTTATTGCCCATTTGATTGTTAAAAAATACTGTGCACAATAGTATTTTTGAAAACGCAGGAAAAATTTAACATTGCTCGGCCAGTCTGTTACAAAAGTACCCATTATATCCTGAAATTTCCAGAATTGTGCTAATCCTCACCTTGAGATTTTTTTTTTCTTGTGTATTTTATTTTCTTCTCATATCTCTAGGAACAAATCACAGATGATTTCAGGTAATGCATGCATTCATTTCAGCATTTCTTTAATGTTAGTAAGCCAGTCATTATCATTTATTGCAGTTTTTATAGTAAATATCATTGCAGGGTGGTTCTCTAGCCACATATCTGCTTGTCTACCTATGCAGATATGAAAAAAAAAACCCTAGGCACATTAAATCGCACAAAAGTGGATAGTGAAGCTTGTGGATTAGAATTCACCCCTTAAACCTCCAGGCCACAACCTCTTAGACACTTTAGTAGTGTTGTTCCTTTATGAAAATTATTTTGCTTTTAAGTGGCATATGCTTTATATCTTAAACCTTTTGTGTGTCAGTGTTTTTTAAATTCAAGTATCTTTTAGCACTTTCATGTTTTTAGGAAAAAGTTAACCAATCCATTTAGATCCTCACCTTCAAAACCAACCAGCATGGTACTTTTTGGTACTGTTTCCCCCATATATTTTCAGATACTCTGTTGCCTGTTTCTAAGACTGTTAGAATCTTCACCAAAGTAGCAGTGATGCATGACACCAACATATAATTATTTCACACTTTTAAACTTATTGTTTAATTTTCATGCTGTGAAGTATACCTTGTGATGTTCTATAGAATACTATTTTGCTGTTTGACTTTGCTGTGGTTTTATTTTGATGCAGGAGTCTTGGTCTAAATGGGTCCAGTCATGCCTCCCAGTAAGAAGCCGGAGAACTCCGGGATCAGTGTTTCCAGTGGATTAAGACCATGTTATCCAGGTAGCTCTCTAACTAAGACTCTTGAGGAAGTAGAGGAGCTGGACCTAACACTGCCTACTGTCAAATCAGAAAAGGGGGCCATGGAGGATGAAGAGTTAACAAACTTGAACTGGCTGCATGAGAGCAAAAATTTGCTCAATAGTTTTGGGGACCCAGTCTTGCGTAGTGTTAGCCCTGTTCAGGATATTGATGATGATACCCCACCCTCCCCTGCTCATTCTGATCTGCCCTATGATGCTAAGCAAAACCCAAACTGCAAACCACCATATTCCTTCAGCTGCCTAATCTTTATGGCAATTGAGGATTCTCCTTCCAAGAGACTGCCAGTAAAGGATATATATAATTGGATCCTGGAACATTTTCCTTACTTTGCTAATGCTCCGACAGGGTGGAAAAATTCTGTGAGGCATAATTTGTCATTAAACAAATGTTTTAAAAAGGTGGACAAAGACAGAAGTCAGGTAAGCTTTGAATTTTTATTATTTTTGTTAGTTTATGGACTTTCCAAAGTTTATAAACAAAGTAATTACTATTATGGAAATTGTAAACTCAAAAGAAAGCAGTTGTGTTGTGTTTTTTTTTTTTCTTTTGCTAGGGACAATTTTTTTAATTTTCCATTTTAAATTCTGAGATTCTAAATGACTTTATTGCATATGTTTCACTTCTGTCCTCTTCCCTGTTAAGAGTTTCAGTTCCTGCATCTCCCAAAAATCAAGTGTTTGGAGAAAACATTAATAATCAATGCCTCTCTTAAAGTTATTAAGCTTCCTTCCCATCTTATTTAATATTTTTACATCCTAAATATTGAAACCCGTTATTTCCAACTTTTAATAAAGACTACTAATAAACCCATAATTCATCTGAGTGATGGTAACTTTTGTGTCCTGGGTTTGGAGACATTTTAGAGCAGAACATACATGACACAGGTTGGTCAATTGTAAAAGCAAATAACATATATTGTAAAAATCTCCCAGAATTTATGGGGTGAGTTGAATTCCCAAAAATGCCTTTATATACTTAAGATATAATTAACATTTAAATATCTTTAGCCCCTAAAAAAAAAAAAGCCAAGCAAAATGCCTTGCCTGAATAAGGGGCCTGAGTTTCCTCGAAAGTTTGCATTTTGTAATCTTTTTAGTTAGCCAATAAAAGGGGTCATTTTGCTTGGCTTTTCTCTACATTCATTATAGCCAACAAGGTACAACAACCTACTGCCCCTAAAAAAGAAAGCAACAAATGACTCTGGCTTCAGAAATCTTTCATATATAATGGGACAGAGCACACACTTGGCTAAAAAAAAGTTTCATGTATTGTTGTATTTTGTTCCCCTGAAGTATATGCTAGTTTTAACTAATTGTAACTAGCTAATCAATTTTTATATGTACAGATAACCCGTTTCCCTCCACATTTCACTCCACTTAGGTCAACTTGTCAGTTTTTGAGTCTCAGTAAATATGAAATTCTACAATGAAATTGTCCATAGTTTAATAGATGAATCTCATTTTTCTTTTGAGCTTATATCATTGTTTAATGCTGACAATATGAGGTTTTCTTTGTGAGGAATTGTTTAGGAATGTGTGTTAGTTGAAGGAATAGCTATTTAAACCATACTATATTTCGGTAGTGTTTGCATGTGTAATGTACTTAGATAATCCATCCATCCATCCATTTTCCAACCCGCTGAGTCCGAACACAGGGTCACGGGGGTCTGCTGGAGCCAATCCCAGCCAAAACAGGGCACAAGGCAGGAACCAATCCCGGGCAGGGTGCCAACCCACCGCAGGTACTTAGATAATGGTAATCTTTATTAATTAATTTAATTAGTTTGTTTGTGTAGACATTTAAAAGACATTAGAGATCAATTAATATTACAAGGAAAAAAACACAGTTTACATAAGAAGTATCTTTCACTTTAAGAGCAATAGCTGCAAAAAGGAGAGAAGGGTCATAATATGTGCAATTGTTTCCAGAAAGCTGCCACAGGGTGTTGTTCTGTGTTAGGTTCAGAGTAGAAATGCTGTCTAAGTGTCTGATTTATGGCAGTTATGTGGTGAAATGTACCCTTCCTCAGTTTTAGCTTGAGTGGTACAGTCTTTCCATGTGACTTTTAGAGTTCATTGCCATCTGGTCCTTGGCTGCATAGAAGAAATTTCTTGTATATGTGTCTCCATGGAAACATGGTTGCAGTTGACATGGAAAGTAAGCAGCTGCTGGAGCAACAAAAAATGATGTTGCAGGCTTTCTAATTTGCTGGGAACAGGGACTGCTCATTTTCCAGTTGTTAATAGGTGTAAAAGGTTTTTCATTTTGTCTAACCATTCTGCAGTATTTCATATTGATTGCAGTATTTTTATTTGATGGTTACTTTTTGACTTCATATTTTATTTAAATAATGACACTGTGATTGTACTTGATTCTAAGGCAGCAGAGTCTAGTGGATAAGACATTAGACTGTTAATTACAATTTTATTAATTCAACCATGCTCACTTTGCACATTTAATGTTGCTGTACTCAGTTTATAGAAATCTGCATAATAAAAGTTGGATATACATATTTTTTTTTTCTTCCTTTAGAATGCAGTCTGGTATTTTTTTTTTTCTCTTTTTTATACTTTATACCAAAACCTTTTTTTTGGGGGCAAATCATTTTGGGTAATGTTTTCTGAATGGAAAAGCTGTTTGAATGTCTATTCTTGCCCTAGTTTAACTATAGTGGAATGTATAGAGTTTCCTGTGCACAAGAATCCCATGTGAATGGTCATGTGGTTCAGAGAATGTGACTTAGTAACTGAAATAGCTGAAACAATTCTGTCTTTCTACAGTTGGAAGACTTTTAGCTACTTCCCCCATTTTACCAATCAAAGAAATTTACAATTTGTTTGTCAAAATACTATCTTACTGTTCATACTAATTTTTCAATTTTTCATTCTTGCACAGTTTTTAATTCAGCAGAACTGTCATTGCAATAGGCATACTTTGCTAATTGATGTCTGTATAATTTTTTTATCATGATTTTAAGAATAATTTCCATATACTAACAGCTTATACTATTTTTTTCTTCATTGGTAAAGTAAATATTCAGCAGATCTTATAATAAGACATTAATTGTTATGATTATTAATTGGTTGGGCATTTTGAAAGAAGCCTTTATCAGAGGTGGACCAAAAAATATAATGTGACAAGAACACTCTGAACTCTGCCATTATGCTTCAGAAAGCTGAATATATATTTGATTATATTTCCATAATTTTTCATTATTTACACAATATGTGTATTGCATAAGCATAATCTCTTTGGAAACTCAAATACTTCCAAACCATCACTTTACCAATACGTTGTCTTGGGTTACTTCTTCAGTATCAAGAGAACAAGTTTTTGTTTTAAAAAAAGTTAAGTTGTTCACTCCTAATCATTTCAACTACACATTGGAAGTTTGTATTGTAGAGAGAGAGAGAGAAAGACTCCATACCAAGCACATTCAAACTATCACACTTTTTAAAAGTGAATATAGTTAATTAAGGCTGAAAATTCTGAATATGTTTTGGGATCAATTTCTATACTATGACAAATCAGTCCTTTATCAATTTTAATTAGCACCATTGTTTACACATATTTGAACTGTTTGTGTGTGTGTGTGTGTATACGTATGTGTGTGTTTTTATTTTAAATATGAAAATGCCTTTGTTTTTTTGAAATACATTTTCAGAAAGCACAGTTTGCCTTTGGAGAAAACAGTTGTACTTGAGTGCCACCATAGTTTATAACAGATGCTTAAATATGATACAGTGAACCTAGTACTGTACTCTATATTTATTTCGAATGGCCACAACCAACAGACCATACCACAATGGGTAAAATCATTTTAACAATAATATTGTAATTAATTTTGAAACCTTAATTTTATTATGATATCAATCAAGCAATCATTGTGGTTCCTGTCATAGCACAATACTGTACATAATAAGATGATTAATAAACTATATAATACATTTTAAAGCTGAAAAAATAAATAGGTTACAGTACATTACATCTCAAATGCACATGATAAAGTTGCACTTAAAAGTAGATTAGAGTAGGTAAAATGGAAGTATCGTACAAACTGTCAGTTGAGTCTTTGCAGACGAATCAATTTAGAGAATATTTACCGATAAAGGATAAAATGCAAGTGAGAAGAGTTGTATTTTTTGGCAGGATATAAATATGCTTACTTTAAGGGATTTACAGAGAGAAACATACTTTTGACTACATTAGGGCTGCAACTAATGATTATTTTGATAGTCAATTTGTTGATTAATCAATTAGTTGGATTGTTAAAGTTAATTTCAAATTTAAACCAAGGAGCATCAAAATGGAACTTTTCCCCAAATAAAAAGATGGGAATAAAAATTTCTAACATGTATTTTTAAATGAAATTTTTGAAGGTATTTTAAACAATATATAGGTTTTTGTACAAAATTTATATAATACATTGAAAATAAATAGTAATAAATAGAAATAAAACACTTAGTAGCACTTCTGGCTCTAGATGTGCAATGAAAATACACACACTATTTCCTTAAAAACAACAGTTTTCAATAAATTAACTAAACTCACAATTTGGCTTATGTATTCAGAATCACACTAAACACACACTTAATAACTTACATGTTTAATTTTGATGTTACTTTTTTTCTTTCAGTTTCTGGCAAAGCATCATGTAAATATCTGACCACAACAAAACTCCATCACAAAAGAATCTGTTGCACCGTCACAACTTTATTGTTGTTATTTTTTTTTATGTAATTTTTGAAATTAGTTATCATATGTTGAGGAAATGTCCAGACTATTTTTCTTTTGCAGCCAAAGCAAGTGGTTTAATTTGTTTGAAACTCGGCCCTTCTTTTACTTTGTAATATGCCGAGTTCATTGTAATTTAAAGGTTGGTTGGGAGCATGGAAAAGGTCGTACAGTATCTTTTTGGATCATCATTTGTCTTTTTTGTTTCTGGAAACATTTTACCTTTGCAGATTCTTTGGTACATTTGCCTGCTGCATGTCATTTACTGTTAGAAGTGTGCCGTTAGATTTTTAACATTTTAAAAGTTTGATCCTGCCACAAAATCTGTTTTACCAGGTACACTAGGCTTGCTGCAGCAGCACTTGCACATTATAGCATCTTACTCCAGATTGTTTAAAAACCAGTTAAAGTCCAACTGCCAGCTAGTGTGGAACTTTCGCTTTTTCATCCTGCTCCTGCCTTTTGACACAGAATAAACGATATGCCTTTAGGTTGCAGTTGATGTGCTGTGAGATTCACCTCTGCACTGTTGGTAGGATTTTGATTTCCTTTGCATACGAGACTGAAAAAAAAAATCTTCTGCTTAGACAAGGACTTAACGTTTCTTTGCAACCTTTTTTTGTAAAGAAACACATGCTAACGTTAGACGTGAATGCAAGTGTGTAGTTGAGCATTATAATTTGGCAGAGTGGGCGTGTTCAAAAATAAATAGATAAAATAGGCAAGTAAAAATCTGAATGTTTAGTGTTTTTTCGCATTGAAGGGAGCTGGACTATGATTTGAATTATTCCTCACTTCAAGCCAAAAGTCATGTCATTATGCCTAGATTATCAAATATTCTGTTCATATATATGTAATCGCATAACACTGAAGCAACATTCAACTTACAGTGATGATGGCTAGTCTTACTCCTCCACGGAGCCTGTAATAGTATGTTTTCTGTGTAAATGTTTGTGCGTCTCTGTTGTGCTCTTGTGCCATACGAGGTCAGACCTACACATTCTGCAACTTGCAACCTTTTTTTTTTTTTTCTGTGTTCAGAGTAAAGTTCTCACAAACTCTGGAAGTCTTAGGTCGCTCTGTCTTTTCTGGCATTTCTGTACTGTGTGCCTTTTTACAAATGTGTTCACAACTGAATGAAGTAGTGATGCAATTCCGTGGCACAACTACTCAGCTAATGACATAATTGACTAATCGATGAAAGTGATTGTTGTCAATGTTTTTAATAATTATTATCAATAATGATGATTATTTCTTGCAGCCCTAGACTATCATTTTACAATAGAATGCAAACTATGTAAAGTACCATAAATGCAAACAAAAAAAACTGTGATGTTTATTAAACTAAGCAATTAAAATGTATCCTTGCATTTGGTGAAATCAGGTTGATTTTTTTTTTTTTTAATTTTGAATTGGTTTTATTTTTATCAGTTAATTTCATGAATTTGCATTTACAGTGGAAATACATTGGCAACAGGCATTTTGCATAATTTACAAAATTTGATCAAAGCAGTAGAGTACTTAATTAGCGTTTTAGTTATCTGTTCTATTGAAAACAGTATGTTTGTGTGTCTGATACTTAAGCCTATCTGATAACATTCCTTTGAAGTCATTTTAGTTACCTTAAAAACTGTTCATACAGATATGCTGTTAGTCCTGGCAAGATACAAATATGAATTTACAGAAAAGCATACTCTATACTATTTAACCTTTTATTACGTAGAACCATATGTTAGATATGATTGCATCTTGATAAAGTTTAAGCAAAAATAAATATGTTATTACACAAAGTTTAGCTAAAGTAATTTTTCAGATTACCTTTAGATTAGTTTGTCAGTCAGTCAGTCATCAACCTGCTATATGATATGATATTAATTTTTATCTTGCTGATAAAATGTCTTAATTTTTCTGTTTAAAATCTAATATTGCAGAAATAGCAGAAAAATGTCCTAGCTATTGGCATTTCATTTTCTGATTCACCTTAATAAAGTAAATGTGTAATGCGAGTAATACTGTTTATGTTTGCATAATAATCATATATTCAGTGGTGCAAAAATACACTTGTTCATTAAGAAGCACTTTTGTACTGCTATTGAGTAGATAAAAATAGATTATTTAATTTTATGGTAAAACTTCTACATCTTACATTACAATGTTAGATTGAAAATAATATGTAAATTTAAGGTTATCACGATTCCAGTGGCATGATGTGACAATCAGTTTCTTGACTTAGATAATGCTTCTCTGTGCTAATTATTGTTGATTCTAATGAGCGCATACCTGTACCCACGTTTGAGTAATTCCAGGTTCTTGATAATGCAATATATGCTTTAAATGTTATTTTCTCCATCAACAAGGTTTGTTTTTCAGCAGTTTTTAAGCATGTGCATGGTAGATAGTAATAAAAACAGCTCTAGTTACTTAGTTATAAGCTACTACTTATTCTTGTACTGAAATCCAGAAACATTTGGCAATTTCATGTTTGTTTTTTTGTTTTTATAAGGTTGATTTTGGTTTTATAAGTAGAATTAATGTAATGATTTAAAATATAAGAAGTGCTTCAAAATATTGATACATTCTGATTTTTTTTTTTCAATTTGAGCATTTAGAGCATCTATGTGGTTCTTTTAGGACATTTAGGTAATTGAATGAGTGAAAAATTTCTTTTACTTTTTTAGGTCTAGTTAGTTATTTTTATGCAGTGACTATATAAACTGGTGCTGCTTTGCATGGTTCTTAAGGAATGAATGTATACATCTTTAAGTTATGCACTAGTAAAAGTAATAAAGAACAATTTCATATTTTGTTGGTGGTTGTTGATTTTTTTTTTTTTTTAAAGTATCATTAAAACATTCTGTTAGCAGTTTATTCATGCGGCTTTTAATTATTTTGTATTATGCATCACTTCCAGTACATAATTGGTAACTTCTTACATTAATCTTGATTTTCATATTTATTTACACTCTGAATTATCAGTTTTATGTCTTAGACATTTTTATTTTTTGGCAGTCTTGTTGAGCATGCTCATGTTTACTCAATTTCAACATGAAAAAATATGTAAATTTTGCAAACATGTGGCTGAAGCTGCAGTGTTTATAGTCTGGTAGCTGGGTCAATGCACACATAATGGTCAAATACAAATGTATAAAATAAAGTTTGCAAAAAAAAGTCTGCATTCTGGGCATTGGTGGCAGCTAAAATTAAATCTTCAGGTAGCAGTAATATTATTTTTTATACAATCTTTTGGCTTACTGGCTAGTTGACCTTGCATTGTTCTTGTTTTATATTTCACTGGGTTGTTTGGTGAAAACAACCAGCACCCTCACAATCCCAAACTTGGTTTAGAAAATGCACAAACACATTCATTCACATTGCAGCAGTTATCACTTGGATACTACAGTCTGGATTTGTTCAGTAGGAAGTGAGCTGTATTGTGTGTATATAGTTTATTTTTGCTGTTTACTAGTTCTCTGTGTGTTTAACTGAAATGAACTGAAAATTGCATGTTTAATTCTAAAAATTCCCTAATATCTTTGTAAATGTTTGTCTATATACATTTTCTATTTATTTTGCCCTGTCATATCAATACTAACTCTAATCACTTCATGGAAAATGTGCTGCTTAGAAGGTACTGCATATATCTACTTATTTTGATGTATAATGCTATTTACATAAAGTTTAGACTGTGTAAGAATGTTTTTGCATTTCCGGAATTTAAAGTGGTTGGTGCTGATAAGTACATCTCTTATTATGCCCCTACATCCTTTAAGGAGTAAGATTAAAAACTAATTGATGTATTTGTGTGGAAAATATATTAAATGCATCCAATACAGTATTCTCATATGTTGCTGTAGGTTTTTTTTTTTTTATAAATTAATTTGACAAAAGCTAATTAAGGTGTTATTGTGTGATGCAATCACAAGAGCGTGCCAAGCCCTTTAGCTTGAACAGATGTGTACATGTTGCTGTTGAAATATCTCTATAAATACATCTCTTACAACTCTGATTTCTCAAATAATACAATAAAAAATGGGCACACCTAGCAGTGTGTGTTGGTGAAAACTTGCACAAACATAAATTGCAGAGAATTAGCTCTCCGCAAACCTTTGGAACTTCTTCCGTTAGTAGTTAGGCTCAGGTAAAGGGTAATGTTAAAATCAATGCCCAGAATTCAGTATAATTATTTTAATAATTCTTTTAGATAGATACTTTATTAATCCCAAGGGTAAATTCAAATAATCCAGCAGCAGTATACTGATACAAAAAAACAATATTAAATTAAAGAGTAATAAAAATACATGTAAAAACGGACAATAACTTTGAATAATGTTAGCATTTACTCCCCCGGGTGGAATTGAAGAGTCGCATAGTGTGGTGGAGGAACGATCTCCTCAGTCTGTCAGTGGAGCAAGACCGTGACAAAAGTCTGTCACTGAAGCTACTCATCTGCCTGGAGATGACACTGTTAAGTGGATGCAGTGGATTCTTCATGATTGACAGGAGTTTGCTTAGTGCCCATCGCTCTGCTACAGATGTTAAACTGTCTAGCTTTATTCCTACAATAGAGCCTGCCTTCCTCACCAGTTTGTCCAGGCGTGAGACGTCCTTCTTTATGCTGCCTCCCCAGCACACACCGCGTAGAAGAGGGCACTCGCCACAACCGTCTGGTAGAACATCTGCAGCATCTTATTGCAGATGTTGAAGGACGCCGACCTTCTAAGAAAGTATAGTCGGCTCTGACCTTTCTTGCACAGAGCATCAGTATTGGCAGTCCAGTCCAATTTGTCATCCAGCTGAACTCCCAGGTATTTATAGGTCTGTACCCTCCGCACACAGTCTCCTCTGATGATCACGGGGTCCATGAGGGGCCTGGGCCTCCTAAAATCCACCACCAGTTCCTTGTCTTGCTGTTGTTCAGGTGTAAGTGGTTTGAGTCACACCATTTAACAAAGACTTTGATTAGCTTCCTGTACTCCTCCTCCTGCCCACTCCTGATGCAGCCCACAATAGCAGTGTCGTCAGCAAACTTTTGCATGTGGCAGGACATGGAAGCCTGATGAATATAGGCTGAACAGGACCGGAGAAAGTACAGTCCCCTGCAGCGCTCCTGTGTTGCTGACCACAATGTCAGACCTGCAGTTCCCGAGACGTACATACTGAGGTCTGTCTTTAAGATGGTCCATGATCCATGCCAGCAGGTGTGAGTCTACTCCTATCTCAGTCAACTTGTCCCTGCGGAGCAGAGGTTGGATGGTGTTGAAGGCTCTAGAGAAGTCCAAAAACATAATTCTTACAGCACCACTGCCTCTGTCCAGGTGGGAGAGGGATCGGTGTAGCATATAGATGATGGCATCCTCCGCTCCCACCTTCTCCTGGTATGTTTTATATAGTATATATATGGTATATTTTATATAGTGCCTTTCTCATTGCTCAAAGTGATTCAGTGAGTGGGAAATCTCTTCAACCTTCCCTAATGTGTAGCATCCACCTGGATGATGCAACCTCAGTCATTTTTGTGCCAGTACAATGCTCACCACACATTAGCTTTTAGGTGGTGGTGAGAGAGAGAGAAAGAGCAAGTTAGAGGCAGAATGATTAGGGGGTGAGAATTACTGGCCCATGGTGGGCAGTGTAGCTTGGGTATGAGGTTAAACCTTACTCTTTAAGAAGGAGGCCAAGGGATCTTTATGACCACAGAGAATCAGGACCTCGGTTTAATGTATCATGCGAAGGATTACGCCATTTTTACATGCAGTGTCCCCATCACTGCACTGGGACACTGTGAACCACAACCCAGACCAAAGGGTAAGTGCCCGCTGCAAGCCTCACTGACAGCTCTTTCAACAGCAACCCAAGTTTTCCTAGATGGTCTTCCATCTGGTTGGGCCTGACCATACTTAAGTTCAGGTGGATGATCTATGTAGCATATGTGGTTTGGCTGCTGGTATAAATGTAAGCATATCTTAATGATAATTGAACCCTGCCTTAATTCCTGTTATATGTCTCCTCTAACATCGTACTGTATTTTTTAAGTAGTTCCACCATATGTTTGTTTTTTCTTGTCTCTTATTCACACTTCCATTTTGTTTGCTTACATATTAGTATTAAAAAGATTTGAGTGCCATTTTGTGTTGTGATTGTCACATCAGCTCAGTATGCTTCTCAATTTTTTTGTGGGCATGATATTTTCATACAGTATTTGTTGGCTTTGAAAAGATTTATGACTTTACATCATTTAGATGGTAACAGCCTGAATCCAGGATTTCAGTATTTAACCTCTCAAACTGATTAGTCTTTGTATTCTTAAAAGTATTTCTGAAGTAAAAATTAAGTTATGAAAGATAGCAGTAATAAAGCAACTGGTATACATATGATGACGCTTGCTTTCACAGCATTGCAGCTTCTTTGATATCATTTTCTGATTCAACTAGTTGAAATTGAAATTTATTTATTTTTTTTTGCCTGAACTCTTATTTGTTTGGATCTGAATTAAAGCATTTTCTAAAAGAAATATAATGACTATCATTAGTTTGGTGAATGCTACAGCTTTCAGGAGCCATACTGGCTGCACTACTTTTATTTTTTTTGGCCCTTTCTGTTATGTATGTTATGAATGGCACTGACAATCTAAAATTGTGAAGACACCGCAAAACTTGACTGAACTTATTTTTCATTGTATAAACAATGATAATACACAGAGTAAAAAAGAAAAAATCAACCTTTCCTGAACTGTTAGAAGCTAAGCTTATAAATAAGATGATATATTCTTAAACTATATGCCCCTTGTTTTATAAACCCATCCCAAGTACATTTGGACATATTCTTGTAATGAGTTTAAAGCAGTGATAAATTACTCTAAACTGTCATTGAGTGCTTTGTCCTTTAATTTATATTGGGCACCATGATAGGATTATTACAGTAAATTTGTCTATATTGAAAAAGACAAAAGTGGAAATCTTTTTTATTGTAAAAGCAATGGAGACAAAGAGAATAAAAGAAAAACAAACTCATAAAAATGAAAAAAATATTTTGTGATCCTGTGCTGCCCTTATTTACCAGTATGTCTGCATGCAATCTATACCCACTTCATGTAGCACTGTCCCTTACTGATATAAAAACCATATCAAGGTTTATATAACATATAATATGTGTTTCTAACATCATACCACATAACAGCAAACACCATGTAGTGACCCCAGCTGAATGGTGATCTTCAGAAACTTGATGATTTATGAATATTGCCATTTCCCATGACCTATTCATTTGCCTCTAGGCCAGTCATCACCTTCCATTAGAACGAGATAACTATTATCTCATTTCTTTGTTCCTAGAATGTTGTGCCCTTGATCAGACCTTACTTAACAAACTGCACCACATATAGCAATGAAACAGTGGAGGGTATTGATAAAAGCATGTCTTGTCATGTCATCCAGGCCTTACATATGAATGATGCAAGAATATAAATGAAGACCTTGCCTTTTATTTACTTTAATAACTTATTTGGTAAAAAATGGGCCACAACTATCCATTCCTCAATATGTGAATAGTGGTGTTGGATCCACTCTCTTTGGAAATAAGTTGACCATTCTTCACTCCTTTGTGGTTCTCCTGTGCTTCCTGTAGGTAATGCAGTGATGAACATGATGTGCTACTATTCAACTAATGGATGGACTCCCAGAATCCTTTTGATATAATTTAATTAATTGTGAGGCCTTTACCTTAATGCTTTATTCTATTTATGACACTAAGAAATAATCAAATTTGTGACATGGTAATACTTGGGCAGAATTGTGAGATATTTCAGTAAAAAATAAAGAGCTACACTATAAATACACACACACAGCATGAGAACACCATCATTGGCTATATTGGCATCAAGAGAAATCCCCCTGTTATGGAATGGTAGTTAAGCCCACTTGTTCAATATCTTCAGCTCGTCTCCATTAACTTATTTCTGTAGAGTTTTGGTTATAAAATGCTTTTGCATTTTCCATTTTTTTTTACTGTGGTAATACAATCAAATTAGATATTTTTGGGTGGTTCTAAGAATATATGTAGCAGCTTGAATGTCATGAGACCAGAAGAAAAGTTGATCAGGCAGTCTTTAAGGCACAATGCCTATTGTGGTTAACAATTATGATGCTCTTACCTCAGGGTTTCCAGTAGACAGCTCTGGAATCAAATCTGACGAAGAACACAATTCTCTTTCCCACAGAAACTTGGGTCCTATCAACCATTGTGATGAAAGCAGTTCACTAACAGTAAGGCCTCTAGAAGCTTGTGTGGCAGGGTTTTCACCAGTTGGTACACATCTCAAATGTTGAGAAATTGTACTGAGCTGAAACTTCTGCATTTTGTTTGCTACAAATATGTGTAATCTGTGGCCTCACTATTAATATATCCCAAAACTACAATTTAGTCAGTTCAGAAATACTCTTAAACATCAGTATGCTCAATTTGCTCACAGAAGATTTCTGATCTTAAATGAGATCACTACAGTCATTCACCGTAACCTGGGAATAGTTGTAAATGTCGTAGGAGAGACATGTTCCTTGCACCCTGTTCCTAGCGGGTCTCGTCACAAGTACTATTTATATACACAGATGCCAGCACCTGAAAAATGACTACTCCTAGTTTGCATGATTTTTCCAAAGCTGGCAGGTTCATAACCATGGGGTAGTCTTTTATTATCTGGATTGATTCAATCATTTTTGCAGTGCTCACATAGTGGCCAAAGCTCATCAGACAGAGAGTCATCTCAGCCTTTGTCCTGTCTTCACATACCCTTGAGAGCGCTTTTGCTGTTAAACAGGAATGGAGCTACAAACCTTAAAGGATCCTACAAAGAGGGAATGGTACATAGAATTTCCTGATGACTTGCTGGCTGACCTTTGTTGTCAATACTAAATTTACAACAGTCTGATTCAATATGCCAAAGGCTCTTTCCTTTGGCATATCATCAAATGCAAGATTATTATTTTTCATATCAATTGCCAATTCAGAGGGTGGCACTCTAGGACAGTTCTGGTGTTTGTTTCAATCTTGTGCAGCCAGAAAAACAAAGTTTTCTAGTCTCTTTGCCATGCTTAATGCCCTTTTATTTAATGTTTACACTTGTATTTCCATCATCTACATAAAAATCCCTCAAGATAAACTGGAAGTCTAGACAGGACACAAGTTTTGCTAAATGTTCTGAGTTGCCTATCCAGGATAATTAAGAAGCAGATCCAAACAGTACTTTAATTTGAAACTTTTCAGGATTTGTTTGCATATGTCATTTCTTCCCCAAAAGGAAGCATAAATTATACCTGTCTGATGAGCATACATGAAATTGATTAAACATTTTCTCTGTGTTACATGTAAGAGTGACAGAGTGCTAATTAATTTGATAGGGGCTCTAAACAAGTTGTTCATTAGATCAGACTACATGAGGAGATGGTTACTGAGACCGGTTCTTTTATATTTGGTTGGAGAAATCTAAGACAACACACAATTTGTCTGGCTTCTTATGGAGATAAATGCAATAATGAGGAATATACCAAGTCTCTCCTTCATTGCCCTCCTCTGTAACATCCTTTAAATTACCATTTTCTATGACTTCTTCCATGAATTTCACATAGAGTTCCTTGTACTTGTCACTCTTTTTTGTAATTTCCCTTTAAGGTGATCAAGCTTGAACAATTGCAAATGACTTGTTGGGTAGACTTGTTCTCTTCTTTGAATGGTAAGGGCATTTCAGAAGTGGTTAAGGCTGTTTTTCCTAATGCCCTCTCTGTTTTCCGTGAAAATGGATGTCATTTTGGGAGACTTCCTGTTTGAAATCTGACTCCAAAATGCAAATCATATCTGCAGGTGTCACCAGTTGGAGCTCTTTGACTGTAACACAACGAAACAGACTAATATTGTTCTGTGAATCCATCTGTAGTGATGAGGACTCTACAATACTGCACCCTAACTCAGTGCACACAGCACAAGGCTCTCAATTTTCCATCCACAACTACTTTGGTGGGTGTCAGTACTCTTAAGCAGTTGTAGCTTTTCAGAGGCCCGATTTCTCAGTCTTGCAGTGGTGAAATTTTATTTGCAAACGGGTGCTAACAGGTGATTCCATGTTTGTGCTGTTTAATGTGTAGGAACGTGGGAACGGATTAATGTTATGCAGTCTTCAGTATATGCAGGGTGAAGCTCAGTACTGACTTGGGAATTATAACCTCTGATCAGTTCTATGGAGTTGGTACACAAACCTTTAACTTCGACTGCAGCATTCCAATTTATGTTGCCACTGGCTCTGACTCCTAAATTTGTAATTAGACTAGTATGTTACTTTGACTGAAAACACACAACATACAAAATACAAGGCATTTCTTCACTGACAGCATGAATCATTAGGCTTCTTTTTAATACCACAGCCTATTAAAAGTTTAGGTTTAAAGGCTGTAGAGATGGCATTTTTTATGTAGAAGAAAAAATAGCTTAATTGAATTAACAGTAGGGCTGTCAGATTGAACATCATTATTAGAATATATTTAGAATGTATTTGAAAAAAGTCTTATTTAGAGTCAAACTTACAGCCACACCACTTCACAGAGCAGTTTGAGACAGTTTTGTCTATCTCACTGCTCTGCTTTCTGAGTAACAGACCAGCCTTTGAAATCACATCTGAACCCTGAAATTCTTATTTCTTATCCTGATTCACTCCTAAACATGACTTGTTTAATGATAAGACATTCTATTTCACGCAAATGAAAATTAATGGTCATGATTCTGTTTTTCCTTTTATTATTATAAAGGTTTAAAATCTTCACCATAATGTCACGATGCATGCTCAATAATCCAGGAAAGGAAACTCTAGAAAGTTGATTCTGTTCATCTGGACATAGATTTTTTGATAAGAGGCCTCTTATCAAAAAATCTATGTCCAGATGAACAGAATCAGCTTTCTAGAATCTTCACAATAATGTTCGTCCTCAATGTCACTAATGCACATTTAGCTACCTCCACCAACAGGCGGCGTTTCCATCTGACATGGCTGCTGGTTTGACGTGCAATGCCAAATCATAATTAAGTGTTCAGGTTACCTTTATTACAGTTTTACTGCATCTGTAAAAGAGAAAGACAGACCTCATTTAGTTTTATCTTGTCTAGTATTCATTGACCACTGGCTCCTACTTTCAGCATTCGCCTGGCGTTCAGCATACAAACTTATCAATCTGCACATTGAATTATGCACTAAAAGAAAAACATATATATATTAATGTAGTAAGGCATGTTGCTAATGTTCATAGCTCATAATGATTTAAGCACTTTTTTGTGGCTGATTTTAAGGCTTGCTGTTTTAACAAGTAAATGCTGATTCAGCTGACAGGTCTAGAATGAAGACAAGATGGTGACATTCTTCCCTTTTATAAGATAAAAGTCACCTGAGAATCAGTGATTTTTTTTTTTTTTTTTTTCCTTTTAGTTTTTATTCTTGTTGTTGCCATTATAATTATTATAATGTATAAAAAGACATACAGACATATATGAAATACTCAGAATCCTCAAACTATATGAATATGTTCAAATATCTACTTATTTTTAATTTAAACATTCCCTTTTTGGGGCCGATTTGACAGGCCTAATCAGTATATGTGAAACTGGAAATTTTAACACATCATATTACAATTTACATTTAGTCGGGAGCCAGTACAATTTTACCTCCAAATCCAGTAACCCAGTAATAATTGCTAACAATTTTGACAGCCCTGCCCCTAACATGAAGCTATAAGATTCTTTAGCTCTTTACAACTTTATTTCTTCCAATCATGGCAGTCAGTTTCATTTTTGACGGATATTTATCTGCGTCCAGTCCATCACGTATGCCTTTTTATATGAATGTATTGTCACTTTGTGTCTCAATATCTGAGCGATTTCATGATGACAGCCCACAGTGGAACAACCATGGAGGTAATTACAGAATGTCTTCCTTCTGCCTTATTGAAGGCCCTTCTGTTATCATTTAATTTCTTTAACTTTGATTGAGGTTTCTGAGGTTGATGATCTTGCCTTTTTCACATAGTTATCATAATGTTTTGGATGCCTTTTCTTAAAGAGGACATTGGAGTGGGAATGATTGTATTTGTTTGTTATGGCCAGGTGTCAGACACCCATAACCGTTTATTTTCCTGTACAAATTTCCATTACTCCTCCAAAGGCTTTTAAATTTTTTCCCCCCACAGTCATTCCATATCTGAAGGCCCTCAGTATGAGGCATCACATCCTGGCACACATTTAGAAAATTGGAATAACTTATTAGTCTAGTAGCATCTTTTGGTTGGTTCTTTGGCCAGTTTGCCCATTTTTCTTTAAATGCCCTCTGAATGACAAATTAAAGTTCATAACTGTGGTTTAGCTTGTTCCATGCATCCTGGAGTGCCTCATCATCACTTCTGTAAAGGATCCCATCAAAAATCTTACAGGCCAGACAAGCTGTATGTTTCTTAAGATAGTAAAACTTGTGAGCTGAAGAAATATCCTTCAAGTTAATGAGCGACACAAAGGAAGCTTTCCATTCAATAAAATTAAGTGGATCTCCACAGAAAACAGATGGGTCAAGCACTGGAAGTCTTTTCAGAAGTATGCTGTTTTGTAAGGCCTGGACAAATTTATGTTCTTATGAGGAGCTGTCAATTCATTGGAGGACAAATTTCTGTTGCAGGCATGTGTCTGTGTTTCAGTAGGCTGCAGTGAATCAGCAGGATGCTAGCCTTCCGTGCTGCCTTTTGGTTATAAACTTTCAGCCTAGCATGTGCTGTTCTCAAACTTTTCTCTGCTTGCAGTTACTCCAATTCACACTTGCAAGTCTTTGGACCCTTCTCTGTTGTTTTTCTAATTGCCATATTCTTTCTCTCTGTCTCTTTACTTCCAGCATAACCTCAAACTCAGCTTCCTTTATTGCCAACTCTGCTGCATTATCTGCACATTTTGGCTGCCACTCATGAGGTAATGGAATTATTAGAGTAGTTGCTGAACATTTTACTTACTCATGAGACTGTAGATCCATAAATGGAACAAGCATATTTGTGACATAGTAGCTGATGAAGACAACTGTTTTCTCTTTCAGCATTAAACTCGCCAATGATGTGGGCCTGCCTCTCATATGCAATTTTGATAATGTCATCTGTCACTGCTTCACATGCATCTACTCAAATCCGAAGATGGTGTGATGTGATCTCAAATTACTACATTAACGGGTATCATATCATCCTTCCCTTTTTAAAGGGTATCAATCAGTATAGACAATTGGCTTTGTGTAATATTTGTCTTGTGCTTTTCTCTTACCTCTGGAGCTCAGAGTTTGGATCTTCCATTGATCATTCAAAAACATTAGCATTTTTGCCTTTCTTTGAGCTTCTTCTCTTTGAAATGTAAGTTTTTTGTTTTTTTTACTGTGAGCGTTTATTCAGGAACAGACTGACAAGGACCTTGATGTTCTTGAAAAGTCTTTTGGAGGTCCTGTTCAGTGCTAGTCTGCATTTGTTCTGTACCTTATATCACCTAGGCAGTCTTTTCATTTTGATGCATATCATCTGGCTGTAAAACCTTTAACTGGAGAATGTTGATCTGCTCCTGCAGTAGTCCTATACTTGAAGGAATTGGAATTAGGCCTGTCTTCTTGTGCTCAGTGTGAAAAATAAAGCAAATAAACACATATAAACCTAATACAATAAAAATATGTACAAGATATCAATATGCTTTAGTTACACTGTTAATTATGTTGAATTTTCAACCCTTAAATCAGCAATGAATCATCCAGAAAACTACCAATGAAGAAGAATACATCATATATTATTTGATACTTTCCTTATTTGAGCAAATACTAATCATTTTACCAGTTAAAGAATTGACTTTAAAGTCAATTTTCCTTTTATTTACTAACACAAATAAATATATATCTGCACACAAACACACTCTAAACTCACTAATATGCACATTATATATATATAT